>JAKUCD010000016.1:0-183445 GCA_030563525.1 Nadsonia commutata
GGGCAGAGCCCAAAAGATTTCTAATCTTTCGCCTTAACCACTCGGCCATAGTGCCACTATTAAAAAAAGAAATCCGTTGGACCAATTTCAGGTGACTCTACTATATTTGAAAAATGAATTCAAGTTTAAATCGATGACCATTGGTTTTCGGTAAAAGTAAGTTTTCGTTCTATATGAGAGCTTATGATAATCTCTGCAGTTACCCTGTTGTTCACCCGTTTTCATATAAGATATCAGATGACTTATTAAACTAGAATCAAACTCTTTCCAAGGTATAGGACTTATAAAAGTGTCGAGGAACGATTATAAGGGTACACAAACGATGAGAGATTCGATATTTTATTGATTAATTTTATTTATTTTTCATTTTATATATCTATTGTTCAATATAAAATATAGATATATCTATTAGATAATAAAAAAGATAATTAAAAAAAGAGAAAATCATGAGAGGATATCAAATACAGTTTATTCCTTAGAATAGCCCATATTGGAAATAGTGAACAGCAAACTCCAGTGTGGCGAGAGTGAATGAGTAAGCGCAATAGTCAGGATTAGGACAATCAATCCTTCGTTAAGCTCAGCAGGATTAAATTTGAATCTCACTGAATCATAAAACACTAACACAAACTAAATATATTAATTAATAACTTAAAAGACGACCGATTTTGAATATTATCAAAACCAGATCAATCCTCATTTGAAGAAATAACCGTAAGAGGCCTACGATTACTAACCAAAAAAGAAACACCCATGCAGGGGCTCGAACCCTGGACATTTCGATAACCTCTTAGAAGGAAATCACTTATAAAAGTCGAACGCTCTACCAACTGAGCTACACAGGTTAAAACCGACCTCGGAGAGGGTTGAACTCTCGATCTTGCGATTAACAGTCGCACGCCTTAACCAACTTGGCCACGAAGTCTTTTTATTGAAAATAAAGGGTGTAAGGTAGATATGAGGTAGAATTTTCACGTGTCACGTGAAAATTGAGTTGGTTAATTTTTTTAGTAGCTTTTTTCTTTGTCATTATATAATATCAATATAAAAAATTTCAATCCCATTATTAAAGAAGCTTCTTTGGGGTTGCTTATAATTAAAACGTATATATACTCTAAGATTGTATCAGTTACGTCATCACGGAACCCGGGAACTTAATAAATCTCCGTCCGAGATCAGGTGAGAGACTCATCTTGGCGTAGTTTATCTAACATCAAACGATAATTTGTTTCTTTTGTATAATAATATTATTTCTACTACTCTATTATTGTGGACGTTAACATAAATATTAAATTCTATTTTTCTGATCGACTTATTTTTAACCGGGGATAATTACGTCAGCGGACCCTTCCCTGCTGCCTCACATCATCATCATACGTTATCACAATCCCGGGCGGTTCGACTGAAAGGAATTCTTTGGCAATCAACAATTAAAAGAATAATCAAAGATGCGTTCAGAGGAAGAAATTGATGGGCCATTAAAGCCTCCTAAACGATCCTTCTCACTTGGTCATCATTTACATAAGAGTAGTAAATCACAGCAAGATAAAAAGGATAAGGATAAGAATGAGGCAAGTACTGAGAATAGTCCAGTATTAAAAGCATCATCGAGTCATTTAAAATTATCAAATCATTTTAGTCTTTTAAGACGTCGTGAAACCGTTAGTGTTCATGGTGCGACTACTACGAGTCCTCGTAAACTTGGTGAATTAGATGTATCAATGAATAGTCCCTTTGATAGTGGAGAAGGGTTAATAAAAGGATCAAGACCCAATGGATTTTCATCATTAAATAATGGATCAGGATCAGTGACTGATTTCAAACGATTATGGAAACAGAAGTTCACTCGTTCTACAGATCCACCTGAATCTTCACCTACCACCGCCAGCAATGGTAGAATGCATGATTTTCACGTTGGTGGTCCCATTCATCAGGGTCAAGGACAAGGACCAAAATTATTACAAAGACAATCATCAACACCAAATTTAAAGAATTTATCCGCCATTTACGATACATTTTATTGTACAAATAAACATCGTCAAGAACCTAGACATCTCTTATCATCAGCCTTTTCGCCGGAAGAATTTTCATCATCGTTGAGTCGAGTAAAACCCGTAAAATCAATCAAAGCCTATGGCAAATTAGGTAAAATTATTGGTACTGGTGTCGGAGGTAATGTTAGGTTAATTAGTAGGAATAAGGATAAAAACGTATATGCTGTCAAGGAATTTAAATCAAAATTAAATTATGAAAGTTATCGTGAATATTCAAAGAATATCCTGAAAGAATATTGTATTGGATTAATCTTAAAACATCCTAATGTAATTGAGACTATGGATATTATTTTTGAAAAGGGTACCGGTAAGGAAGTATTCTATGATTTAGCCGTCGATGATGATAATGAAAGTGATGATGATTCAACTGAACCTGATAGTGAATCCGATTCAAAGACTTCATCACATTCTTTACATTTCCCACATGTTTCATCATCATCAAGAAAATTATATCAAATTATGGAATATTGTGAATATGATTTATTTTCAATTATAATGTTTGGTGGTAAAAAGATTACAAAATCAGAGATTCTCTGTGATTTTAAACAAATTCTTAATGGTGTTAAATATTTACATGAATCAGGTATTGCTCATAGAGATCTTAAGATTGAAAATTTAGTTATGGATTCGAAGGGGATTGTTAAAATTATTGATTTTGGTAGTATTTCAATTTTCAAGAAACCCGATGAAAAGAAAGGGGAATCTAAAATGGTTGATTTACCTCTTGAGGCCCCCCCTATTATTGATGAAGTAATTGCACCAGTGTCAATAGCAAAACCATTGAAGAAATTTCAAGATAATGTTATCTTATCATCAGGTATTGTTGGATCACAACCATATCTTTCACCTGAACTATTTTCAACATCAAGTAAATGGACAGTTAAAGAATGTAGTGATGCATCATCAGGTGGTAGATATTCAAGGGATAGGTATGATTCAAGTAAATTAGATATTTGGTCTTTGGGGATTATATTTATTGTCTTGAATTTCAAAAAGTATTTTTGGAAATTACCTGATGAGAGGGATGATTGTTTTAGAATTTTTAGGGATTATTTGCTAGAGAGGGAGGAAGTTGTGAGGGAGGCAACAGAAATAAAGGAGGAGGAAGCTTTGAATGAGCAAGTAAAGGAATTGACATTGGATGAGCCTGCCGCCCCACCCAAACCAACATCAATGTTATTAGATGAACTATTGACACCGGTTATTATACATAAACCAACATCATTCGATGAACGTCTTACATCAAGTGATCCAATGACGCCAACTACCACATTACCAACATCAATAATGTCCACACCACCTACATCATCATCGGCATCGGCCGGTAATTATCTTTATTATATCAAAAGTTTACCCGAAGAACAATTGAATTTATTAACCCGAATGCTATCAATTAATCCTGATAGTAGACCAAGTATTAATGAAATTTGGGATAATGAATGGATTAAGTCAATTGAATATTGTTCAGATAAATCAAAATTGGGTAAAGGTTGTGATGGTCATATTCATACATTTGTTGATGAGGAAAAGGCTCATTATAATTTATATAAGTTGTCGAAGAATAAGAATTTTAATTCGGATAAGGATAATATGTTGAAGGAGATTGAGAATTTAAAGCAGTTTTAGTGAGAAGCAGAGGAGTAAAGAGGAGCGAAGCGATGAACTACGACGAGGGTGAAGAAATATCATAGGCGGTGAATAATGGCCAATAAATACTATGTAGATATACAATAAACTATAGCAATAAAAATAATATACTATACAACATTCAAGGATTGTCAGATAATGTAATGATTTAAGTGGGATATCTGTTTCATTCGAAATTGACATTATATTACCTACATGATGCTTGAAATCATACCACGTACATGATGGTTGGTTTTAGCTATATCACATTAGGCTAAATTATTCTGCTCATTATTTCACCGTTCACGCTCCCTAAGCCCAAGTTCGTTGGCTCAATAATTGGGAATTGGAAATTGTTTTTTTTTACTAATTTATTAGTACTACTAATACAAGTCCTGTCGGACCACTATTCTATTTGACGATACAATAATCGACAAAAATAAAAAATAAAAAATATAAATCATAAGACATTAATAAAGGTTGTGAATAATTGATTTCAACATTCACAAAAACAGAAGAGAAAAAAAGGTAAAAATAGAAGAGAAAGTTTATTGTAAGAGGGGGGAGAAAATGTTCTTATTGTTTAAAACAATTGAGCGGCGATGGCAATAATAGCACCAACGACTAATGAGCCTTCAACAGCGTACTTACCAGCAGCTGAAGTGGAAGAAGAAGAAGCAGCGGCGGCGGATTCAGTTGATGAAGAAGCGGTAGCGGAAGAACCAGACTTGGAAGTAGCAGAATTAGCAGAAGTAGCAGAAATAGCGACAGAAGTCCTAGAAGAAGCAGCTGAACAAACGTAGTTATCACCTTGAATATCACCATCCTTGTGAGCCTTATTCCATGAAGTACAGTTGAACGAAGTAGAATCAGATTCAACATCAACACCACCCTTAACAAGAGTTAATGAAGGTAAATCAGCTTCGGAGAAATCACCTTCAAATTCAACAGCACCAGAGACGGTCTTAACCTTGGGGAAACCATTAAGACTATCGAGTAAAGTGTTATTAAGAACTTGGAAACCACCGCCAATGGTAACTAATTCGGGGAAGTTAACTCCAGTTAAAAGGTCATTGTAGTTAATGGAAAGGGTACCGCCAATGGAGGTAATATTCTTGAATTCAAGAGTTTCAACTGAGGAGTTCTTGAAACCAGCCGATTGGTTAACAGCGGTAAGGGAGGGGAGGGAAATGGAAGAAACATCTTGGAAGGTAATATTATTAGCCCAAACTAAGTTAGGGAAGGAAACTTCAAGCTTGGCAGAGTTGAAAGAAATATCAAGCGCATTAGAAACTTGAGTAAGGGGCATATTAACCTTTTCAATGTACTTGTTATTATTAACATTTAATTCAGTAACCTTGTCAACGGTAATACCATCAAGAGTGGTTAAAGCGGTATCCGAGATTAAGATAGAGTCAACTTCAGTGACACCTTCGTTGAATTGAAGGGATGATAAGTTAGGTAAAGTAACCCAGTTAATGGCACCACCAACGGTCTTCAACATAGGGAAGGAAAGGGTAGAAAGAATGGTAAGGGAAGTTAAACCAAAATCACCGGTAATTTCAGTCAAGGAAGGAGCAACAAGGGAACCAAGAAGGGTAGCATTTTGAGCGGTTAAAGAACCATCAAGCTTTTCAATACCGTTAAGGTAAGCGGTACCGAGTTCACCTTGAATGAGAATATCACCCTTGAAGGTAGTACAAGAGACGAGAGCATCAAGATCAGATTGAGCGGTAGCGGTGATGTTAGTAGAACAACCAGAGGGGATAGCGGAGGTAGAGGTGGTCTTAGTGGCGGTAGTGGAAGTGGAGGCGGCTGGGAGTAGTTAGTAAGTGAGGGTAAACAAAGATAAACAAAAGCGTGCATTCCAGTGGTAAGGGTACGTGGGATGATCAACGCGTAAACCAGGCAGTGCCAGAGTCAATGCGCGAGTTAAGAAGAGGTTTGAAAATCCAGGAAAATTAAATAAAAATCGGAAATTGGAAATCGAAAATAATAAAAATCCCTTAATAGTCAAACCCAGATTAAACATTGAGCCAAGCGAGATGTTCGATATTGTATATACATACCAGCGGCACCGGAGACGGCAAGAGCAGCAACAATAACCTTGGAGATCATGATAGCTGTATATGTGTAAATTATAGAGAAAGGACTGAAGAATAAACGAAACAGAAAAAGGGCGAATCAAGGCGGTCTTATAACCGCGACAGGCGGCCATTAGGCTGGGTTAGGGTAGCGGCCATACGTTGTTTGGGACCCGCCCACTGGATTTCACACCAATAGAGGGGCTTTTTCGGATAATCAGGAGGCGAGCCTGATTAATGCCGCGGTGGGTTAATCGGGGTTATCGGTCAGAATGTGATTGTGATTGTGTATATGGATTATGAATGGATTAGATTATATATTGTGAATACATAGCTTGGACTGGGTGAGTGTCAGGGTGGGTTGATGGCGTTTCATGTTCCCTCGGCATATGCCAGATGTAGTGTAAACTTGACTAGTCTAGAATTGACCCTGATATCAGATCTTGATCGCAGGATCTACGATTCGGGATTTACTATGGTAGATGGGTTCATCTCGGTTCTTCTCAGATACATCCATCTAAGCTGGGTCTTAAATTATCGCCTCTTGCAAACACCACGAATCCGGTATATCCAACACGTTCACCGCACCGGCCATGTACGAAATGCATGACCAACCACGGGACGGCACGAAGAACGAGGTGAGAATGAAAGAACGGATCATAATGGCAATGGAAACCGATTAAACTTAACTAGTATGGCATGAAAGAAGATGGAATGATCCTGCTTCGCAGGATCAACTACAATTGAAAAGATATAGAGGGACTTAACTTCGCCAACAGTCAATTAAGATCTCATTCCTTTTTCTTTTTTTTCCGATAAAATAATCATATTAATTCGTACACGAAAGGAAAGGAAGCCAGCTCCTAACGACAGGTAAAGGGGTAAATGAATCTATTAAAACAAACAAGGAGACAAAAAAGTATCAAGGAAGTATTAATAAAGAGAAGAAGATATATCTTCATTCGCTTTAAAATTTTTTAATTTTTAGATTTTACTCCATTTAAAGAATAAGGGCAACACCACCGGCAACAACGGCACCGAGGAGACCAATGTTGGCAACATTGTTGTAGGCAGCACCTTCGGCACCAGTGGGGACGGCAGTGGAGGTACCATTGGTACCGTTAGTGGTACCGTTAGTAGAAACGGTAGAGTTGGAACCGGTTGACTTGGCGGCAGAGACGGAGGCAACGATGGCGGCGGCGGCGATAACAGTAGTGAATTGCATTATGTATGTGATGTGTGTGAAGGGAGATAGATCTGGAGAAGAGAAAAGAAAAGAAGTAAAGGAAGATGGGCAGAGGTAGATGGATTTATATAGGAGTCAACGACGGGTTCGGGCTTTCGGTTTTCAAGAGGGGGCCAGAGTTATGACTGGATCGGGCTCATCCTGACCCTGATTGGGCAGAAAGTGAGGGTTAGGGCGTCTGTTAATGCAATCACCATGCTTGTATGAACGCGTGGGTGCGGCGCGACTGCATAATGCCCTTGCCCTTAATGCCTTATCGAGTGAATACGGTGCGGCGGTCCTCCAGCCCCCGCATCTGATTGGCCTTTCGGAGGATCTCGCCCCGAGTCCAAATGGCGTGGCGCAGTCTGGTCGTGGCTAAATATAGACCATGAGGAGGACGACGACACGGGTGGCGGCCTCACAGGAGAATTCAACACGGCGGGAATCATTAATGAGGCGAATGAATGAAAATTACAAGGCTGGTAGGGGGTAGACTTATTTTAAAGTGCGCTGACGGTGGTCGGAGCGTGGCCTGACTTGGAGTGGTTGATTCTCGGTTAAGGCTAGGTTAAGGCTCGGTTATTACTCGGTTGCACTCGGTTACACTATTTTCTACTGGTATATTATTTACTATTTTATTATTTATCTCATTTTTTGTTTCACAGCCCACACTCTCATATCATCATCTCACCTGTCGCACATTATCCATTTAAATTATTATTTATTGTTTCATATTTGCTTTTTTCCCGATGGACAAAGGATAATTGGCTTTTTCTCCATTATTTTCGTTTTTTCGTTTTTTCGTTTTTCTCCTTTTTTCATTCCTTCCGTTTTCTCGATTTATTCAGTTGGGGACAACCTGTCCACATTTTTTTCTTCACATTTTTCACATTATTCTGCATCCCCCTCGGGATTTCCAGTTTTTTCGTTTTTCCTCATTTTTTTTTCATTTTTTTCTTCATTTTTCTTTGCTAGTAAAAATTTTCTTTTAAAAGTCCCATCTGACGTAATCCATGACATAATTCCTGACACATCTCATCACGTGATACATGCTAAATTTTCATTATTCTTGGTATATGTTCGGCTCACTCGCACTTATTTCTTCTATTTTTCTTTTTTTTTTACCCTTTATAACAAAATACTCAAAATGTCTGGTTTATCCGATAATATGAAAAATTTGAGCGTGAATGATTCCGCTCCCAAGACTGGTACTTATATCCCCCCTCATGTAAGAGCTCGTATGGCTTCAGGTGGTGATGCTGGACCCCAACGTGGCGCTTATAACAATAATACTCGCCCCCAAACTGGTGGTTCACCCCAACCAGGCCGTTCATCTTACGGTGGTGGTAACTCTTTCAATAATAACCAAGGTGGTAACCGTTCTTTCGGTGGTAACTCTCGTGGTGGTAGTGATAACCGTATGGGTTATGAACGTAAGGGTCCCCGTGATAATTACGGTCGTTGGGTTGACGGTAAGCACGTCCCTGGCCCCGTCAATGAACGTGCTGAATTAGAATTATTCGGTACCTCCGAAGATACTTCATTCCAATCTACTGGTATTAACTTCGATAACTACGATGAAATCCCCGTTGAAGCTACTGGTACTGATGTCCCCGAACCTCTCTTAGCCTTCACCTCCCCTCCCCTTGAAGAACATCTTTTGACTAATATTAAGTTGGCCCGTTACCAAAAGCCTACCCCCGTTCAAAAGTACTCTATTCCTATTGTGGCCGCTGGTCGTGATCTTATGGCTTGTGCTCAAACTGGTTCTGGTAAGACTGGTGGTTTCCTTTTCCCCGTTCTTTCGCAATCATTCTTCAATGGTCCCGCCGAAATCCCCCAAGAGGATCAACAACGTAGATTTTCTTACCAAACTAAATCTTACCCTACTGCTCTTGTCTTGGCTCCTACCCGTGAATTAGTATTACAAATTTTCGAAGAATCTAAGAAATTCGCTTACAGATCATGGGTTCACCCCGCCGTCGTTTACGGTGGTGCCGATATTGGTGGCCAAATTTCTCAAATTCGTCGTGGTTGTGATTTATTAGTCGCCACTCCCGGTCGTCTTGTCGATTTACTTGAACGTGGTATTGTCTCTATGGCTAACATTCGTTATTTAGTTCTTGATGAAGCTGATCGTATGTTGGATATGGGTTTTGAACCTCAAATCAGACGTATCGTTGAAGGTGAAAATATGCCCGGTGTTGAAGAAAGACAAACTTTACTCTTCTCCGCTACCTTCCCCAAGGATATTCAACTGTTAGCTCGTGATTTCTTAAAGGATTATATTTTCCTTTCAGTTGGTCGTGTTGGTTCCACTTCAGAAAATATTACTCAAAAGGTTGAATACGTTGAAGATTATGATAAGAAGTCCATTCTTCTTGATATTTTAGCCGCCGATGATACTGGTCTTAAATTAGTTTTCGTTGAGACTAAGCGTATGGCCGATGCTCTTTGTGAATTCTTGATCAATGAAAATTTCCATGCTACTTCTATTCATGGTGATCGTACTCAAAGAGAACGTGAACGTGCCCTTGAAATGTTCAAGTCTGGCCGCGCTCCCATTCTTGTCGCTACCGCCGTTGCCGCTCGTGGTCTTGATATCCCTAACGTTACTCACGTTGTTAATTACGATTTACCCACTGATATTGATGATTACGTTCATCGTATTGGTCGTACAGGTCGTGCCGGTAATACCGGTATTGCCACTGCTTTCTTTAACCGTGGTAACAAGGGTATTGTTAAGGAGTTGATGGAAATCCTCAAGGAAGCTAATCAGGAAGTTCCTTCATTCCTTGAAACTGTTGCTCGTGAAGCCGGTTACGGTGGTGGCCGTGGTGGTTCCCGTGGTGGCCGTGGTGGTTTCTCCGGTGGTGGCAGAGGTAATGCTAATCGTGATTACCGTTCTTCCGGTGGTTACCAACAATCAGCTCCTTCTTCCGGTGGTTACGCTCAAGGTGGTGCTCCCCCTGCTAGACAAGCTTATGGTGGTGCCCCCACTAGACAATCTTACGGTAATCAAGGTTCTAGTTACGGTGGCAACAGTGATTCTTGGTGGTAAATTACTCATCTCGCTTTAGCGTGATGACTTATTTCTACCTCTTTCCATTTCATCATTTTTTTTCCCTTATTCATTTTCTCCTCATTTCCTTTACTCATTCTTATATTTGTCTTTCTATTTTTTTGAGAGCAAAAAAAAGTAATTATTGAAAGAGGTTAAAAGATCGTTATGATACGATGTTTGAATTTCGGTTATATTTTATGCATTTTATTTTATTTTATTTTTGAACGAATTATTACATACTAGCGAGGGTGTTGGTTTTCACTTCACTTTTCTGCTTATTTATTGGGTTTTCGATATGTCAATGCTTCCGTCATCGCTTATCATAGTATATCTATTACGATATGATCTACTTTTATTTATTTTTTCTAATTATTATCGACGGTTGACAGCTTTGATTAATTAGCATTGCTTATTCTTTTTATGGTGTATTATAATTTGGTCACAACACACGTAGTTCCAATAATTTTGGTACTATCCGTTGTTTATTTTTATTTATTTTTATCTTTACTTTTGTTTGCATGAAACCGAAGAATTTATAGAGTATTTTGGGTTGTTCTTTTTCTCTTTTTTATTATTCCTCTCACTGATGATTATTGTTATTTTATGTTATCTATTTTATGTTATCTATTTTCTTTATGTTTATTGTTTATTTAATCATGGGTTTGTTTTTTTATTCTTTATTTTTTCTATAGAAGGTCTTAAGAATGTATTTGTTATATTAAAAATATCGAGTCAAACAATTGAGCGAAGCGAGATTGTTTGCGAGATTGTTTGCGAGAATGTATGTTCATTGTATGGTTCATCGTCAGCAGGTGGTGGTGGCGTTGTGCCACTATAAGCGTTGTAGACTGTGATGTACTTGAATGTTACTTTTATTTTATTTTATATAATTGTGTATATACGTCGATCGCTCGACCGAAAATGGCTAGCAAGTCGCTAAGCTCCTTGCCGCGCTACTTGCACTCACTCAATTACTCTCGCTACGCTACGCTTGAGTTCGCTCCTCGCTTTAGTTTTCCCTCGTCATCTAAAAATCCACCTTGTAAACATAAATTATAGAACAACCCGCCTTCGCCTAACAACAATAAATTTTCAGGTGTATCGAATTCTGCAATCTCACCCTTATCCAAAATAATAATTTTATCACTGTTCATAATAGTATTCAATCTATGAGCAATAATTAAAATTGTACGATCTCGAAATTGAGTTTGGATTGTATTTTGAATAATTTGATCAGTTTCAACGTCAACAGCAGCCGTTGCCTCATCAAGGATTAAAATTGGTGATTTTGTTAATAATGATCGTCCAAGACACATTAATTGTCTTTGACCAGCTGAAAGATTTTGTCCACCCTCTGTGATATGACAATTTAATGCATTATCAATCTTTTTATCATCATCACCTTGTTGTTGTTCAAACATTCTCTCTATATGATCTCTTAAATGACTTAATTCAATGGCTCGCCATAATTCTTCATCACTAAATTTACCAACAGGGTCAAGATTTTGTCTAATTGTACCTTCGAAAATTTGACTATCTTGGGGGATAATTGAAAGATTAGCCCTTAAATCCTTTAATCCAATTGAACCAATATCAATATCATCAATTAATATACTACCACTACTCGCTTCAATAATACGGAACAATGCTAATGTCAATGATGATTTACCGGCACCAGTACGTCCAACAATACCAATTTTCTCCCTACCATTAATTGTGACATTGATTGATTTAAGCACCAAATCTAAATTAGAACGGTATCGAGTAGAATAATCACGGAATTCAATTTTTCCCGCAGAGGGCCAGGGTCTATTACAGGGGATTTCCGAAGATGTGGGAATACCAGTAATATTAGGTCTATTACTTTCAATAATTTCTGCGGCTTCAGAGGGTAATTGACAGTATTCTAATACTCTTTCGACGGCGACCACATTAGTTTCAACTTCAACTGAAGCTCTCACTAACCAGGTCAAAAAATCGGAAATCTCTAATGTATAGCTCATAACTAAACCTACTACACCAGGCGTAATACGTGATTTTTCTTCACCATTAATAACTGATGATGTAGTTGAAATAATAATTAACGTTGCTGTTGTTAATAAAATCAGAGATCCAATAAATTGTAATCGAACAACTAACCAACGGTTAACACCCTTGAAATTGTATAATGATTTCAAATTAAAATCAACTTTACGTGAATTCATGAATTGGAACCTATCATCTTGATTATAGGCCCTAATAGTTGATGATCCATTAAGTGTTTCCTGGAAATGAGCATAGATTGGACTACGTGAAACATTGTTTAATCGTTTTAAATCACGCGAAATTCTCATATAATACTGTTGATAATATATATATAAACATGATAACGGTAAAAGAATGAAAATTACTTGATAAGTTGAATAAACAATTACCATTAATGTGAATAATAATTTAACTGCCATATTAAAAAATAACGAGAATACTCTTGGTAATGCTTCATCGACAAGATTCATATCCGATGTGAATCGATTAATAATTCTTCCTAACGGTGTTGTCTCAAAATATGACATTGGTGATCGAAGTACTGATTTAATCATTCTATTATGTAAAATTTTGGATGATCTAATTGAACACAGACACCATAATGTAATTGTTCTTAACACAGTGAACAAGGAAGCGGTAACACCTAATAAAAAGTATACACCCAAGTAAAGCTTAATATTAGGATTGAAACCATTATCACCATTAACCTCAGACCAATGCTTTAACCAAATATTACCTGCAACATTGAGTCCAGCCGATGATACTAATAATGCAAAGAAACATATGACACCACGAATACTACAAGCTTGAATATATTCCTTGTAAACTGACCATTTAACTTTACCCTGTTCACTAAATTCTTCTTCTTGCTTAGTACGTACAGGTGTCGCATTATAATCGATGGAGGCTAAATTCTTGAATGATGCAGTTGAGGCCCTTCTTAATGAAAGGGAACCTGATAATTGTCTTTCTAATGAAAGGTTTTCTTCTTCGTCGACGACATTTTCAGAAAGCGAGGTGGACGAAGAGGGTAAAAGGGTAGATGAATTAGTAGATATTGAATTAGTCTCCTCAGCATCATCAGCCATCTCATGTGTCTCATGACGACCAAATTCTTTAATTAAATCATATAATGCCGAATCCTTAATTCTAATAATTTCAGCAAAACTTGAAGTTTCAACAATTTTTGAATCATTCAACATTGTAATATTCTTTGATTTTGATAATACTGTAATTGAATTAGTCGCTAATATACGAGTCTTTGTACTTAGTAAACCAGTATCACTTAACACATATTTTGTGATATGTTTTCCGACATGTTCATCAACGGCTGATAATGGATCATCAAGGATATAAACATCAGCTCTTGAATAAACGGCCCTAGCCAATGCTAATCGAGCCTTTTGTCCACCGGATAATGAAATACCCTTTTCACCAACCATAGATGAATCACCATCGGGTAAAATCGCCAAATCATCAATAAGAGCACATGCATGAATTGTCTTGTCGTAAAATTCAGCATCGTACTTTTTGCCAAATAAAATATTATCTTTAACGGTAGCATTCATAATCCAAGGCACCTGAGCTGCATAAGAAATACTACCACACACCGCAACAGACCCTGATGCTTTATATAAATCACCTAAAATTGCTTGTAGGAAACTTGATTTACCGGCACCAACTTTACCAACTATACATGCCAATTCACCCTTTCTAGCCTCAAATTCAATATCCCTGAGGGCAACGGTTGACTTAGGTGGCTTTTCAAATAAGAATGTCGCTTTGCCGGTTATTTCAACGGCGGGTTTACCGAAAACGTCTTGCTTGATTTGATGCAGCACCGCATCAATCTGGCGTTCATCTGATGATAATAAATTTCCAAGTCTTGTGAATGATACTGATGAATCTAATAATGATGTGATTGCCATCGGAATAGCTGTGAGGGGATTTGACAGTAAGTTAAATAAACTTAGTGCGGGGAAAACAATATCGGTAGAAAGTGGCTTATCCTGGGTCATAACAAAAACAGTAAACGTTGAACAGGAGACGAAAAAAGGAGTACAACTCCAAAGGAAATTAAGTATTGATATGAAAATACTAATCCTTCGTAAATTTTTTAATTCACATTCATTTCTAGTATGATTTAATCTTTCCAATAATGCATCTTCCCAATTATAAAGTTTTAAACTTTTAACATTTGAAAGAATCTCGGTGGTTAATCTTGTACGAATATCCTTATACTCCATTTGTTTCTTTCTCATTTTCTTTTGCTTTCGCGCCAATACGGCATTAATAGGGATCATGACCACCATAAATGCGAAACCAGCCCACATACTGTATCCGACAAATCCGTAAAGACTGTATAAACACATAATAATCTGTAAGGGGGCAGACCATAATGTTGGAACAACATCAATAAAATTTTGAATCTTTTGTACATCAACCGTCATCATATTCATGACTTCCCCCGTTGATCGTTTTGACCTTTCCTCACTGGATAACGATAATGATTTAGCGAAAATTGATGAAATTAATCCTGATTTTATACGAAGACCACATTCTAATGAATTAACGAAATAAGCATTGAAAATTGTAGTTCTTATGACTGTTACACTAAACATACCAAGGGCGACAGATATACCAATAATTAATGGTTGCGGTGTATTATCGGTATAACTCGATACGAAACGAATTAAAATGCGTAACAGTTGTGGTTGGATGAATGCCATCATATCGTAAATTAGTTCAAAAACACATGCGAGGATGAAATATGATCCGAAAGATTTATACAAGACTTTTACTAAGGATGGTTTCACAGCATCATCGTTATTCTTCATTTTAGATTCAAGTTCTTCAATTTTCCAATTAGTTTGAAATGTATGTGATATATCATCAGTATTAAATCCCTTTGAGAGTTCAGGAAGATCTTCTTCGGTAATCTTTTGAGTATAACCCTTGATAATAAGATCATTAAGCCATGAGAATGTTAATCGTTGAAATATATTGGCTTCGTCGATAGGGGAAACCTTTTCATCGGGTAATATTGAATGTAAACCCTTAAGCGGTTTAACGACACATAAATGAATAACGAAGATCATAATAGATGTAATACTCATAAATAACCATAACATTGAATAAATGAATTCATTTGACGTACGATCGAATTCCTGATGATCGTATTGCACATAAGTCTTGAAGGCGTAAAAGAAAATAGATAGTACCCAGTAAATCAATAATACACCACTGGGCACACGACTTGTTGATTGTTCAATGATATGAAGAGCAAGAGCAATTCCAACCGCAAAGAGGGTTATACTGGAAGATATGAATCGGATGTCAGTCAATCCGAATAAGATCAGCGAAAGACCAGTAATGAAAGAGCATAAAATGATTTGTAATAAAACCGTAGACTATATTGTTAGAATAGAACAAGAGAGTATGAATATCCATTGACGGATACTCATTCGCTTCGCATATGAGTATTCAACTTACAATTTTTAACCAAAATCCCCAGTCGTATTTAACAATTGCTCTATTCCGTTCATTGAATCGAGCGTATTGAATAGAAGCAGCAACGATTAAGATGATCGAGGGTACCAAAACAGCTATGAAGTCAATAACACAAGGTGCTAAAAATCCAGTCTTCACAGAAATAAGTTGCCACCCCTCGGAGTCGATGCAAAATTTACATATTTTGGAATTATCAATCAATGATTCATTGTTGTTAGCTTCAAAATCAGACATTAAGGGCCCCGATAAAGACTCAGTGAGCCAATATGGCCCGTCTATAGGTTGTTGAAGCAAGTCCATAAATATCGAGACTTCGAAAAAGAAAGAAAAGATGGATAATTATATATATAAATATAGTACAAACTGAAAAGTCTTGTGGGATAAGATCAAGGCACGGCACGGCACGGCAGCTAGTGGGACCGATAATGTAATCAGGTCAACTCATGATAATAAAATATAATATTAAATACGTGACGATAAACATAAACATAAATAGAAAATAAATAGAAAACAAAATTCATAACTGACAAGGCGTGTGAGATGGATGGAAACAAAAAAGAGTTTAACTTTGAAAACATAGAAATACAGTAAAAAAAAGTTATACAGACGACGCATAGCGAGGAGCGTGAGGAGCGAAGCCGATCAAAAGTGGTACTAAATCGGAAGGAGTTATATCCTCACTTGCGGACGGTTCACGGCTCTATCATATATGACCATCAGATTGAGACGAATTCGACTTGGTGGATCCATTTTGCATATACATTATGTTAGATGATGGGTAAAACATTTGTGCGGGCTGAGAGTAAGAGTTTTGGATTTGTTGAAATTGTTGTAGTTGCTGTAGTTGTTGTAAATGAATTTGTTGACCTGGCGGGGCTGACTTTTGATTTGGGTATAGTATCTGTTGTTGTTGTTGTTGTTGTTGTTGTTGTTGTTGTTGGTGTTGTTGGTGGTGTTGGTGTTGTTGTTGATGTTGAAGTTGTTGAATATGATCCTGCTGTTGAATATGATTCTGCTGTTGAATATGATCCTGCTGTTGAATATGTTGCTGTTGGCTATGCTGAATATGCTGCTGCTGCTGTCTATTATGTTGCTTTTGATAAACTGAATCGTCTGTAGTCGACTGAGACTGAAAATGTTCTGAGTAACGTTGTTGTTCTTGTTGAAACATTGCAGCACGATTTATAACATTAGCTGCCTCTAATACCATACTCTGATCAACACTGTTATCATTGGTACTCATTGATAATAAATCTTCTGATCCAATTTTATTATTATCATTAATGGCCTTAATAGGATCGTCATCGTTAGGACGACCCTTAAACCCAGCGGCGGCATATCTATCCGGGAACGCATTTCGGAATCTATCCCTTAAATCCGTTGCACGACGATCCTGTAAATTTAATGAAGTATCACGTTGAATCTTTGACCAAGATGGACCATATCGATTAAACCCCTTTAATAATTTTTCATCTTCATCGTTAGTAAATAAACGACGTTCTTTTCGATTAATCTTTATAAGATTACCCGAGGATCCTAACGTACCACCACGTTTACCGGAACCCTTATGAGTTTTAGCATTAGGGTATAATCGATTATAATCGTCAGGAAACATAGTACGAAACCTATCTTTAAGATCAACGGCAGTACGATTATTAAACCCGTATTGAGGGTCCATTAGAATCTTTTTCCAATTACCTACACCATGTTTCTTACAACCATCCATGAGGCAATGAGTCTCTTCATCACGCCATAGTTGCCTTGGTCGACGCGTACCGGGGGCTGGTTTAGCTCTATAACGATTTGACAATCGAAATTCAGCGTCCATATCGTTCAGATTGTTAGAGTCATCATCAACCATTTCTAAATTTATACTCTTACTATTGATAAGCACCTCATTATCATGCGAATAACTTAGAGACGGGTGAGTTACCGTTGAGCTTGTATAAGGCATAAACTGACCAGCAGCAGCGGCAGCTACAATATCAATAGAATTAGTCAACTGTTGAGATTCGGATGAGCTTAAATCGGTCGCGTTATTATGATGACCGTGATGCTGACGAGGCTTGGGGTCTATTTCAGCCCTATCATCGGCGTTACCAAGACTAGACAGTGAAGCATGGGCTAAGCTTTGCAAGGGCAATAAATCCATTGAATCATTCTTAATAGATTCAAGATCTTCTTCGTCGTTATTGGTGTTGTTGTTGTTGTTGGTACTGTTATTAGCGTCGTGAGAGTCAATAGACCCCACGGGCACATTCGAGTTAGCCCTTGAACCAACCGAGCCAACCAGGCCATCCGAACCGTTATGGCCCATGATGGCAGGATCAATCTCCGACAGCGTAGATGACATGATTACCTTGATTGTGTTTAGTCTGAATGGCTGTCAAGATGGAGCGTCAATGCAGGTGTTGGGAGTTGGGAGGATTATACATATATATATATATATTCATCGATATAGGTAGAACTGATATATATACATATATATATATATATATATTCAGACTCTTCACGCTCATCGTTCATCATCTACTATGTCAAGAAATCAGGAGAAATCGCAGTCGATGCTGTATCGATTCAGTGAACAGGCGGCGGCAGCCGCTGGTGTTATTGATGTTAACCGTGCGCGCCGACCTCGTCACATCACCAGTGTTGATTCAGTGACCATGTGTGAGAAATGGCGTGGCCAAGTCGTCCGTGACATTAGTCGGAGGGTAACCAAAATTCAAGACCCGGCGTTATCCGATTACCAAGTACGTGATCTTAATGATGAGATTAATAAACTAATGCGCGAGAAACACGTATGGGAGATTCAACTCAAGACTCTGGGTGGTCCCGACTATATAAGATTTGCCGGCTCTTCCTCGAAACAGGACCCAATCATGGGCGGGAAGGGGTACAAGTACTTTGGCCGAGCGAGGGAGCTACCGGGCGTGAAGGAGTTATTGGCGCAACAACAACAGAAGAACCAGCGAAGACAACCGGGTGCCGAAACCGACGACGGTAACCCCTATATGGGCCTGAACCCGGTTAATGTCCCCGCCGAGTACTTTGGTTATACGGGATCTCAGGGTGAGTGTGCCCAACTCACGGCCTTTGAACTGGATCGGACCAGGGAATGGACCAGGAATGGTTTAGACACCACTGACCACTCCGTCAACCGTCCTGATATACCCTCATCCAACGAAATAGAGGCTCATCTAATGGTTCGTAAAAAGGCTCAACTTTTAGACCGCTTCGCCGTTTAATAAGTTCACCTTCTTCCCCTACTAGCCTCTCTGTACAATAATACCTGCATATCTCGGTTTCTCCCATCACCGATCTTATTGTGTATATATATATAATCTTATTACACCCCCTAATTCACAGTTTATTCTATTATTCTCATTATTATTCTTCTTCTTATCTCTCACCCCATGACCTAAAACCAATTATGACCCCCGATGAACGTCATCTTGACACCATTGAATCAACCCAACGGCTGTTCCCGCCAATATCTGCTGACGTAGAACATTTTTTAGCCGTTCCGAATGAGACCGATGGAGTAAACACTTCGCTACACAACGACCAAATAGTATCCATTATTGATGATGCCGGCAGCAGTATTTGTATCGATAATTGTGATTTAGGCCTTTTGTCTACAATGCCCGATTACACCGATATAGACCTCTCACTGCGATATCGAGGTATCGCCAGTCTAGAACAATTAAAGGAATCCATCTTAAACGACGATACATTAACGGATTTTGAGAAATATAACCAGAATACCGTCGCCGATTTGTTGTTGAAGGAAAAATTACAACAATTAGAAGAAACGGGAATAGTAGAGACTACAACACCTGTACCACCGAAACGACGCAAATCTAAAGTATCTAATGATGCTAGTCGGTTTTACGGCAACTACTTCACATCATCTGATCCATCGGCCGTGGTAAGGAAGGCTGTGCCCATCGTTATACCTGAAACACCAGGATCTACTTGGAGTCTACGGCATCGTCATATAATTCAAATCACCGACGTACCCACGGGGACGGCTAATTCACTCGGTTCCACCAGTCAAGACGGACACTTGGAGTCCAACGGCATAGAACTTAATTTACTTCCATCGGACTCTGAAATTTCTTTTGAAACCGTAATTATTGATGTCCCCCACGCGGGCCGTGAAAATATTTATACGTTCCACACCAACGCTAGTCTTTACGGGTCTGCCACTTCACAATACCTTACCGATGATCAATTCTCACATCGACTTCAACGACGAATGTCACCTCGTCATCTATATACTGTCCCCTTTGGCCTCTCGATGGGTACAGGTCTCTTTCTCGCCTCGGGACGTGCGTTCGCCACGGCAGGCCCACTAGGTGCATTGATCGCCTACTTAATCGTAGGATTCATTGTGGCATGTACACTGGTTAGTATAACTGAATTAGCTACATTTATACCCACAGTATCCGGCATCGTTGGCCTATCCTCACGTATCATTGATGATGCATTAGGGTTTGTGATTGGTGTGTGTTACTGGTTTATGTTTTCAATGGCATTACCGTCGCAAGTAACGGCCGCGGGTGTAATGCTGACATTTTACCCCGATCTCAGCGAACCATCTCAAAGTGCGATTTCTTGGATAACATTATTTTTAGTGGTCGTGGTCGTTATTAATTTATTCGATGTAAGAATTTACGGCAAGATTAAATATTTGATTACATTAATCACTATAATAATCATGTTGGGCTTATTGGTTTTTATGTTTTGCTTAAATCAGGGACTAGCGAAACCCGATTATCACTATATTGGGTTTAAATATTGGAAATCAAATATTGAAAATGGTCAAAAATTTGGATTATTTAGACCATTTTTTCAAATAGATTACACTTCAGAGTCACCATTAACCGATTCAGGTATGTCGGGCATCGGCGGCAATTTAGGTCGATTCCTTTCCGTATGGTCAGCTATGCTCGTAGCATCTTATGGTTACCTCGGCATTGAAGCAGTGGTAATAACGGCCGGTGAAGCTCGTGATCCAAGAAGGGCAATCCCCTCAGCCGCTAAACGTGTATTCGCTTACGTTATGATATTTTTCATATTATCAATCTTTGCCCTGGGTTTGAACGTATTCGCTGGTGATATGAGATTACTCAGATACACTAATAATAGCCTCGGGGTATCTTCAAAGGGTGTTCATACTATCACTACGACAGGTAATTATAGTAAATGTTACAATACCCAAATAGGATCTAATGGTATGCTTTTCAGAAGTGATAGTAGCCCCTGGATTATTGCTTTACAATCGGCAAGTTTATGTTCAGTGGCATCAGCACTTAATGGTATATTTGTTCTTTTCTCAATATCATCGGGCATATCAGCATTATACTGTTCTAGTAGGATTCTTTACTCATTATCAGAGAATAATAAGATTACTCGATTTTTCGCCAAATGTTCTCGTAATGGTGTACCATATCGAGCAGTGTTATTCTCAGCATTATTCTCTACCACGGCTTATCTATGCGCTTCATACACATCCACGTTGGTATTTCAATGGCTTATGGAATTATCTATATCGGCAGGATTACTTGTATGGGTTGGCATGTCATTAACTTACTTAAGATTTTATTACGGTTTGAAGAATAGACCTGATCTATTGTTCGCATGGCGTGATGAAAACCCATTCATTACTTCAATTCAACCTTACGCAGCTTACGTTTCATTAATCAGTACATCACTAATGGTAATCTTTTCAGGTGTAAATGCATTTTTTGAGGATGAGTGGAATACATTGCAATTCTTGGTTTGTTATTTACCCGTATTTATTTGCTTTGTTTTGCTCTTGGGTTATAAATTGATAAGAGGGACTAGATTTGTAAAAATTGATGAAATGGATTTAGATGGTGATAGACAGGAAATGGATGATACTGTATGGGAAGAACAGAGGGTTTATACGGGGTCGAAGAGGTACTTTTTTAAAAGTATTTTGAAAGCTTTTTAAAGAGCGAACAAACTCGAGCGTAGCGAGAGTGAATGAATGCGAATAAGTGGGTGAATATACGCTCATGAGTATTTGTACTTTGTACCTTATGTAGTATATATATATTTTTGTAATAGACACTAACTTACCCGGAACACGCACTAGTAACGGTAACGAGCGGAGGCTTAGTTAAAGTTGATTGACATGAATCAGTAAGTCGATAATAGTTATACAAAGAATTGAGTTAAAATGATATTACTTTAGCATAAAAGTTATTCTTATAAAAAGATGCATAGATATATATAAACAATAATAGAAAGATTTGTATGAGACTTAGTGGGACTGATGACCTAAACTCTTCCGCTTATATCATTGTTTAGTCAGCTCAAGCTCACTTCTCCCATCAGCAATTTTTTTTTTGATTTTTCGTTTTTGAATCTTCTAAACTATCGTATATCAAACGTGTTCTGTAGATTGAATTATTCTACAATGGATGCTGACGATCTCTTCAGTGTCTTTGACGAAGCTCCCCAGGCTGACGTGCCCGTGGAAGTCGAAGTTGAAGTTGTTGCGGATTCAACCGTTGCCAACTTGAAGCGTGAACGTACTAAATCGGAAGATTCCTCTTCCAAGGCCGTCGTCAAGCCTAACTCAACTGAAAATAAACGTACCAAGAAGATTTCAGAATTTGCCGCCCCTGTCATCACTGATTCTTTCGAAACTGAAGCTTCAAGAGAAGTCGTGGCTTCAGCTGGTTTAATGGCTGCCCCTCCCACTGATGATGGTAATAATAATGTTAAATTATCTCATTCAGTTAGACATCAAGTAGCTTTACCCCCGAATTACGATTATGTCCCCATCTCTGAACATGCCGCTCCTAGTAACCCCGCCAGAGTTTACCCGTTCACCCTTGATCCTTTCCAAGCTGTTTCCATTGCCTCTATTCAACGTAATGAATCAGTCTTGGTATCGGCTCATACCTCTGCCGGTAAAACTGTTGTCGCCGAATACGCTATTGCACAAAGTTTAAGAGAAAAGCAAAGAGTCATTTATACTTCACCTATTAAGGCCCTTTCTAATCAAAAGTATCGTGAACTTTTAGCTGAATTTGGTGATGTTGGCCTTATGACAGGTGATGTTACCATCAACCCCGATGCATCATGTTTAGTTATGACTACCGAAATTTTGAGATCCATGCTTTATCGTGGTTCCGAAATTATGCGTGAAGTAGCATGGGTAATTTTCGATGAAATTCATTATATGAGAGATGCTGAACGTGGTGTTGTATGGGAAGAAACTATTATCTTGTTACCCGATAAGGTCAGATACGTTTTCCTTTCAGCTACTATCCCTAATGCTATGCAATTCGCTGAATGGATTTGTAAAATTCATACTCAACCTTGTCATGTCGTTTATACAAATTTTAGACCTACCCCTCTTCAACATTATTTATTCCCCGCTGGTGGCGATGGTATTCATTTAGTAGTTGATGAAAAGGGTGTTTTCAGAGAAGAAAATTTTCAAAAGGCTATGGGTACATTAACTGAAAAGATGGGTGAAGACCCCGCGTCAATTAATAGTGTAAAGAAAGCTGGTGCAAAGAAGGGTCAAACTGCAAAGGGTGGTAATCAAAAGGGTGGTTCGGATATTTACAAGATTGTTAAAATGATTATGGTCAAAAATTATAACCCTGTAATTGTTTTCTCATTCAGTAAACGTGAATGTGAAGAATTAGCGCTTAAGATGAGTAAATTAGATTTTAATTCACCTGAGGAACATGATATGATTAATAAGATTTTCGGTAATGCTATTTCGTTACTCTCTGAAGAAGATCGTGAATTACCTCAAATTAAACATATTTTACCCCTTTTAAAGAGAGGTGTTGGTATTCATCATTCTGGTCTTTTACCCGTTTTAAAGGAAGTTATTGAAATTCTTTTCCAAGAAGGTCTTATCAAATGTTTATTTGCCACTGAAACTTTCTCAATTGGATTAAATATGCCTGCAAAGACTGTTGTTTTCACCGGTGTTAAGAAATGGGATGGTAAGGCCCTTAGGTGGGTATCAGGTGGTGAATATATTCAAATGTCAGGTCGTGCCGGTCGTCGTGGTCTTGATGATCGTGGTATTGTTATTATGATGATTGATGATCAAATGGAACCCGCCGTTGCAAAGGGTATGGTTAAGGGTGAAGCTGATAGACTTGATTCTGCTTTCCATATTGGTTATAATATGATTCTTAATTTAATGAGAGTTGAAGGTATTTCACCAGAATTTATTCTTGAAAATTGTTTCTTCCAATTCCAACATTCATCTGAAGTACCCTTACTTGAAAAGGAACTCTGTGATTTACAGAATAAATTAGAAGATTATGTCGTTGAAGATGAACAAACAATCCAAGAATATTTCGATTTAAGGAAACAACTTGAATCATACGAATCAGATATTCAATTCGTTATGAGTCACCCTTCAAATTGTCTTGCATTCTTACAAGGTGGTAGGTTAACCCATGTTAAGACTAAGACTCATGATTTCGGTTGGGGTGTTGTCGTATCTTATACTAAGAGAATTAACAAAAAGAATAAGGCTGAGGTCTATACCGACCATGAAGCTTACTACGCTGATGTTCTTCTTTGGGTATCTAATGATTCTCCCGTTACATTGTTGAGAAAGGGTGATCCTAATTTACCTGAAGGTATTAGACCGCCCAAAGAGGGTGAAAAGGGTAGAATGGAAGTTATCCCTGTTACGCTTGATTCACTTAAGGCGTTTTCGTCAATTCGTGGTTTCGTACCCAAGGAATTACGTCAATTAGATCAAAGAAATGTCGTTAGAAAGAATATTGAGGAAATTAATCGTAGATTCCCCGATGGTATTCCTAAATTAGACCCTGTGGAAAATATGAAGATTAGTGATGATTCATTCCGTAAATTATTAAGAAAGGTTGAAGTCATTGAATCGAAATTATACTCTAACCCTCTTCATAATTCACCTAGATTAAAGGAACTTTATGATCAATACGCTGAGAAGGTTAGTCTTCAAGAAAACATTAAGACTATTAATAAGAAGATCTCTGATGCTCATTCAATTTTGCAATTAGATGAATTAAAGTGTCGTAAACGTGTCTTGCGTCGTCTTGGTTTCACTTCTCAGGATGATATTATTGAATTAAAGGGTCGTGTTGCATGTGAAATTAGTAGTGGTGATGAGTTATTATTAACTGAAATGATTTTTAATGGTAATTTTAATGATCTTACCCCCGAGCAAGTCGCCGCCTTACTTTCAACTTTTGTATTCCAAGAAAAGTCCAAGGAAGTCCCTGCGCTTGGTCCTGAATTATCAGAACCCCTCAAGGCTATGCAAGAAATGGCTAAACATATTGCAAAGGTTTCGAGAGAGAGTAAACTTGATATTGATGAAAAGGAATACGTCGCTAGCTTTAAATTTGAACTTATGGATGTAGTTTATCAATGGAGTAAGGGTGCTTCATTCGCTCAAATTTGTAAAATGACTGACGTTTACGAAGGTAGTTTGATTAGAATGTTCAGAAGATTAGAAGAACTTATTAGGCAAATGGGTATGGCTGCTAAGACTATTGGTAATGATGATTTAGAAAAGAAGATGGATGCTACTTTAGAAAAGATTAAGCGTGATTTAGTTTCGGCTGGTTCATTGTATCTTTGAGAAGGATATATATTGCTTTTTTCAAAGATTCCTTCATTTCTTCTTTCCTCTTCATTTTTGTCTTCTTCTTTTGTAATTTTAGTCTAGTATTGGTATATTTTTTGTGTTTCTATGTTTAATTATTCCATTCTTTTGGTTTGACTGCTGTTTTTTATTATTATATAGGTCAAATTAAAATTTATATACATATATATATATATATATATATATCACATATTATCACAAAGTGTGTAGCTATATCAATCGCCGTCTTCACTCGCTTCGCCCATAGTTCAGGGGAAGTCACTCGTTTCGTTTTTCACTCAAGGAAAATCAATGTCCATACCGGGTTCCCAATCTTTCAAAACTTTACTAATATTTGTCCAATATCTCAATCTTACCACTAAATCTTTAGCCATATCCCAATCAGCGGTATTAATAGCACTAGCTAATTCAAGGGTAGTTTCATCAACTCTTTTATTATTTTCCGATTTTAGTATTTCAGCATCTTGTTCAGTTTGAGCGTCTTCAATCGCTTCGTGAACTTCCATAATTTCGCCCAAGAACACAGGATCAGATAATTTAGAGCCCTCAGCGGTGGTCTCAATATTTTGTAATGAAAGAATATATTCAGCACGAGGCAATGGTAATATGAGTGTGTTATAAGCCTTATTAAGTAACGCTGATTGTTGTTCTAAATTGTTCTTAAATGTATCATAATTCTGATCATTACCATTAGCTTGCGACTTGGCATGAAATGACAAAGCACGATCCGGATGAGTCTTGGCCTGTAATTGGAGGAATTCTCGTTTAAGCGCCTTCAAATCAATGTCAAATGGACCCGAGGGGGGTGGCCCATTTGATAGTGTCTGAGGGAAGTAAGAGTAAAGAGTTGGCAGAGTGGTATTAAATCTGAGGCCTACTGAACCGGAGAGCCCACCCGAGCGGAAAACTGAACGATTAAACAGAAGGGGACGTAATAATTGAAATGATTTTATCATTTTAAATGTATTGAAGATAAACCAAAAAAGTTGTGAAATTCCAGATTTGCCTTCAGTTGTCACTCTAGAAGGAGGTCCAGATAACCAAATAACGTAGATCTACAACCCTAACCTTGAATTTAGATACTTTTGATTGATTGATTGATTGATTGATAAGGATAAATCTGATTAGTATGGGGAATCAATGTCGGTTGATTGAAAAAACGGGTGAGTTAATCAAGGCAATATACTGAGTGGTAATTCTTACTTTATATTTATAGAAATGTTTATGAGCGACATCGATTAGATAGAGTGAGCGCTGTTTTTTTGCTCATTCTGAGGCGCTTACGTTCATTGCCAGACCAGGCTTACAGAGTCCTATATATCACCCGAGTTCAACACGGATCATTGAGGACTAGAAAAAGAATACCCTAATAATACGTGTACTAAACCGAATCAATAGTAAAATGAGAATAGAATCAAAACAAGCTAATACAATACAAATTCTTCAACCTCTCATCTCACTGCCGGGCAACCCCCGTTTGAGCCTTGTTTTTGAACTGCAGGAATCGTGGATCCCATTCTACTACAAAACACAATCAATAAACAAGTTGCCAGAATCTGGTAGTGAGATTATAAGAATCGCGTGTCAAAATTACTTCGAAAAGGACCCACAGACGGTGGCATGTCCCTATAAGACATTCATCGCTATTCATTCGTATTTTCCGTTTAGGCGTCAACGCATTACGGTCTCCTATGCGTGACAGTCTCAATCTGTCATCCCCTTTAAATTCCAAGCCTTCGTCAATTTTCAGTCTTGACCAAGCAATTCCCTTGCGCAATATGGCGGGGAATGATGATGATGATTTTATATTACCCGAATTAGAGGATTCACCCTTGATTAGTGGTAGTTCTTCCTCAATTGATGGGCGGCATCAACAAGTTGACTTAAACGTCTCTCCCGACGAAGGCAATCGTCATATTCATCCAGGATTCGCATCATCATCTAAATTTCCAACTAATGCTATATCCAATGCTAAATATTCTCCAATCACGTTTATCCCTATAATTCTCTATGAACAATTCAAATTTTTCTTCAATTTATACTTTTTAGTTGTCGCATTATCACAGATCATTCCGGCATTACGTATTGGTTACCTATCGTCTTACATTGTACCATTAGCCTTCGTCCTAACCGTCACCATGGGTAAGGAGGCCATGGACGATTTTCAACGTAGAAAGCGTGACGCTGAAGCTAATAATGAACAATACGACGTGATAGATAGATCACAGAATTGTCCCAGTAAGGATTTGAAAGTAGGTGATCTTGTAAGAATTCATAAGGATCAAAGAGTACCCGCTGATATGATTTTACTTGTCACCTCCGAACATAACGGTGAAACATTTATTAGAACCGATCAACTTGATGGTGAAACTGATTGGAAATTAAGGATTGCATCACCATTAACTCAACAGGCATCAATTGATGATTTATCAAATATTCTTGTCACTGCATCACCACCCGAAAAATCAATTCATTCCTTTCTAGGTACATTAACCCTTAGGGATCACAGCCAACCATTATCCGTGGATAATACTCTATGGGCTAATACGGTACTAGCGGCTGGCACCGCTATCGGTATTGTCATATATACAGGTACTGATACTCGTCAAGCTAGGAATACATCAAAGGCCGGAACTAAAGTTGGCTTATTAGAATTAGAAATTAATAATCTTTCTAAAATTCTCTGTATATGTGTATTCTTATTAAGTTTTGGTTTAGTGGCCTTTGCCGGATTCGGACAGGATTGGTATGTTGACGTTATGAGATTCTTGATTCTCTTTTCAACTATTATCCCTGTTTCACTAAGAGTTAATCTTGATATGGGTAAATCAGTTTATGCTTACCAAATTGAACATGATAAATCTATACCGGATACTATTGTAAGAACTAGTACAATCCCGGAAGATCTGGGTAGAATTGAGTATTTATTGACTGATAAAACGGGTACATTAACTCAAAACGATATGGAACTTAAAAAGATTCATGTTGGTACAGTTTCTTACGCTGGTGATGCAATGGATGAAGTATCTCAATACGTCGCTGGAGAATCCAGTGGTGGTACTAGAAACAGACGTGAAATTGGTCAAAGAGTTCGTGATTTAGTTACTTGTTTGGCCGTTTGTCATAACGTTACACCATCATTTGAAGATGGTGAAGTTTCATATCAAGCTGCTTCACCGGATGAAATTGCAATTGTTAAATGGACGGCCACAGTCGGGCTATCACTTATTAAGCGAGATAGATCATCACTTACACTTATCCATGAATCTACGCATGCATCACTACAGTATGATATTCTTCATGTTTTCCCGTTTAATTCTGATACGAAACGTATGGGAGCCGTTGTCAAAGATAAAACTAAAGATGAATTATGGTTTTTCGAAAAAGGTGCCGATACCGTAATGGGTAATATCGTTCAACAAAATGATTGGCTTGATGAGGAAGTTAGTAATATGGCAAGAGAGGGCCTACGTACTTTAGTCATTGGCCGAAAGAAACTTAGCGTTAAGCTTTACGATGATTTTGTTAAAAAATATCATCAAGCATCACTATCCATGGTCGATAGAGATGCCGCTATGCAAACCGTTGTTGATGATTATTTAGAACATGGCTTAGAACTCTTGGGACTTACCGGTGTTGAAGATAGATTACAAAATGACGTTAAGCCATCATTAGAATTACTTCGTAATGCTGGGATTAAGATTTGGATGTTAACGGGTGATAAAGTTGAGACCGCTCGATGTGTAGCCGTAAGTGCTAAATTAGTCTCAAGAGGACAATACATTCATACCGCGACTAAGATTCATTTTCGTGAACAAGCGTTAAGTGTGTTGGAGTATTTAAGACATAAATCAGATGCATGTTTACTCATTGATGGTGAATCACTTTCTTATATCTTGCGTCATTATCAAGATTTATTTATGGAAGTGGCTACTCGATTACCAACCGTTATTGCTTGTCGCTGTACACCTCAGCAAAAGGCTGATGTTGCACTTTTGATCCGTAATAAAACCAAAAAACGTGTTTGTTGTATTGGTGATGGTGGTAATGATGTTAGTATGATTCAAGCTGCTGATATTGGTGTAGGGATCGTCGGCAAGGAAGGTCGTCAAGCCTCATTGGCTGCTGACTTTTCAGTTACTCAATTTTGTCATTTAACTAAATTATTAGTTTGGCATGGTAGAAATTCTTATAAACGATCAGCTAAATTAGCTCAATTCATTATACATAGAGGGTTAATTATCAGCGTTTGTCAGACAGTATATTCGATCTCATCTGCATTAGAACCTATTGCCCTTTATCAAGGTTGGTTGATGGTAGGTTATGCTACTGTTTATACAATGGCACCTGTCTTTTCGCTGGTTTTAGATAAGGACGTTGATGAGGATTTAGCTAAATTGTACCCTGAACTATATCGAGAATTAACTCTAGGGAAATCATTATCATACCGTACGTTTTTTGTCTGGGTTTTAGTTTCAATTTATCAAGGTGCGATTATCCAGGGATTAAGTCAAGTATTCGTGGGTGTAGAATCCGTATTATTTAATAAGTTGGTTACACTTAGTTTTACGGCTCTGTTATTGAATGAACTTATTATGGTGGCATTAGAGATTATTACATGGAATAAGACAATGGTGTTATCTGAAGCGATTACATTTCTCATCTTTGTCGCGTCAGTTCCTTTTCTTAGTGAATACTTTGATTTAGATTATGCTGTTAATATTAATTTTTACTGGCAAGCGGCAGTTATTATATCGGCGGCCCTCATTCCACCATGGGTAGGAAAGACTTTAAGAAGACGGTTTAAGCCGCCTAATTATGCTAAAGTTCAACAAGCATAGAAACGAAGAGGGAAGCTATGCTTGTTCGTTGTGACTTACGAGTTAGTGAGGACGGGGTTTTTTTATATAAAAGTTTAAAGTTAATAAATTAATTATAAGTAAAATGTTTTATAAATGGTCGTTATTTGTGATCTTCCTCTTTCAAACCAGGGCATTCATCAATCATTTCTTGATTAGTGGAATATGAGCAACCGCACCAGAAACAGTAATCAAACTGCTCTCTAAGAGCTATATATACTTTAATACATTTCTCCTCTAGAGGTAAAAGCTCAAATATTTCAAATTCCTGTGATGTATCGAATGTTTCCATGGGTAATATATCTCTGGGTTCAGCATTTTCGATCTTTCCAAGGCTCACACTTGATTCTGGGCCATTGGGCTGAGGCCCTGAATGACTGGCAAAGTCGGTTAATGCACGATATTTTAGTATCTTTGCCATTCTGAATTGAAAAGTATCAATAATAGATCTTCGCCAAAGAACATTGAACTGTGAATAATATTGTTTTAGGTCATTAGTAAGCTTAGAGTCGGTACCGTCGATACTTTTTAGATTGGGTGGTAGTATGAATTTGCCGAGACAATCTAATTTTTGCTCTTCAAGTTCACACCCAATTCGTTGTAGTTTACTTAGATTCTCCTTTAACCGAATCTGTTCCTTTGCAATAGTAACTCGGTCACGATATTCTGATTCTATTTCATCGAATTTGATAGTGGGGCTTGTATGGGTATTAGTCAATGCTGGAGATCCAATACCACCCTTATCGGCCTTAACTATCACCTGGATGGGCTCTATTATCGCCTTCGAGGTTCCGGATAGAGTATTATGTGAGGAGACCTTGAACTTACTCTGTTCCTGTTTACCCAATGCTTGACCGACAGACCATCCCATACTCTTCATGAGCTTAAGACCAATACTTGAACTTGCACCCTGACGATCTAATAATGATCGTTTCATAGCGTTGGCCGTTTCGAACATATCCGGTTCATGCCATCGTTCTCGTTTGCGATCAGATTTTGAATTATTAGCACTAGTTGAACTTGTTTCGATTTCGCAATTATCAAATGACATGGCCATATAATCATCTTCATCTTCATCTTCATCTTTGGATTCTTTTCGAATGTCGCCATTTAAAACTTCTTCATTGCATGGAGTCTCCTCGTTTGCCTCTGCAGAAGATCTCGGACTTATCCATTCGCTCATCGCTGGCGGTTTCCACAGTGCCATTGTATTCGGGAGTACCAATCAAGGGAACCCCATATCAACGATCATTTAAGGTTGTCACTCTGCATACTGGGACTTCTACCAAGCACCGTTGGGAGGTTTACCCGCTGACTCGTCACTTATGTCAACTTCCCGGCCTTAGATGTTCCCGCTACCCACCCTCAAGCCCCAGGTACCAGTCCAAGATATACCCGCGTGGCTGGCTGTTGGGAGAAAAATTGACAAGAACGCCTTCGAAACAACGGTTCCCCAACCTCTTCGAAACGCTGCGTCAGTGCTATTCGTATACGAAGGTCTGCTATATATATATATTTATATTTATATTTCTATATATATATATACATCCACCCACACATATATATATATATATTTTATAAATATATATATCTACATACACACACCCCCTTGATTCATCCATTTATTAGGGCTTATTCCACTGTTCGCACTTTTCGACGCCGGTGATTGTTTTCGTTCTTGTTTCTTAATCCAGTCCTTTAATCTTTGACTTGTGTGTTTGATCATTCATTGCTCATTTTTCTCCACCCTCGAATTTTCATCCTACTACACAGAGAAATAGGATACTATTATTATTGTTATTTAGTTTCTCGCCTTTTGGTTATCGCCCCTCATAATCTTTTAATTAAAAAACCTTTCACCAAAAATGTCGATATTACCTCAAGAAGTTGTGACCACGCTGGTTCAACTCTTGAATAATTTAATCTCATCGGAAAATTCTATCCGTTCGGCCGCTGAAGAAAGTCTTAACAGCCAATGGATTTCGGGTGAAGCTCAAAATTTGGAAATGCTTCTTGTGGGTCTCGCTGAACAATCCGTTATGGGCGAATCTAATATGATTCGTGCCTTTGCTGCCGTGCTATTCAGAAGAATTGCTACTAAGCAACCTGAAGATTCTACTGATGTTACTAGTCGTATTATTGATAACATTTCTGAGAACGCTCAATCACAAATTAAGACTATTTATATTCAAGGCTTTGGTTCTGAGCAATCAAATGATGTTCGTCATAAAATAGCTGATTCAATCTCTGAAATTGCCAAGGCTCCCAAACCTGCTTCATGGCCTGAACTTCTTCCCATCTTGTTCCATGGTAGTTCTAATCCTAATGTCAGTCTTCGTGAATCTTCTTTCAGAATTTTCGCTGCCGTTCCTAATATTATCACTAATGATTATCTTCAAAATATTGTTACCGTTTTCCAAACTGGTTTCGGTGACGCTGAAGAAGATGTTAGAATTGCCACCGTTTCAGCCTTTACTAATTTCTTTGCTACTCTTGATAAGACTAGTTGGCCTACTTTACGTCCCTTATTAAGTAATTTACTTAATGTTTTACCCACTCTTAATACCGAAGATAAGGCTGATCAACTCGCTTCTACCCTTGAATCCGTTATTGAATTAGCTGGTTTAGCTCCTAAGATGTTCAAGCCCGTTTTCAAGGATTTCGTTGATTTCTGTATTACCGTTACGAAAAACAAGGAAATGGATTCTACCGCTAGATTATCTGCTTTGGAACTTTTAACTACATTTGCTGAAGAAGCCCCCAAGATGTGTAAGAAGGAATCTACTTATGCCGAACAAATGGTTATGCAATGTCTTGCTATGATGACCGAAGTCGGTGAAGATGATGATGATGGAAGTGAATGGAATAATGAAGATGAAATTAATAATTCTGATGATAACGATGAAGAGGCTGTTGCTGCTAGACAATCCCTTGATAGATTATCGCTTAGATTGTCTGGTGAAGTTATGCTTCCTCCTTTATTTCAATGGTTACCCCGTATGATTAACTCTGACAATTGGAGAGAAAAGCACGCCGCTTTAATGGCTATTTCTTCGATTGCTGAAGGTTGTAGAGATCTTATGATTCCTGAATTAGGAAAGGTTCTTGATATGGTTATCCCTCTTTTAAATGATCCTCACGCTAGAGTTCAATGGGCTTGTTGTAATGCTCTTGGCCAAATGTCTACTGATTTCGCTCCTGAAATTCAGAACCAATTTGGTACTAGAATTTTACCCGCGCTTGTCCCCAAGCTTTCTAATTCTTCGTCTACATTCCGTGTTCAATCTCATGCCGCTGCCGCTTTAGTTAACTTCTCAGAGAGTGCTAGTAACGAGATTTTGGAGCCTTACCTTGATGGATTACTTTCTAATCTTTTATCTCTTTTACAATCCCCCAAGAGATATGTTCAAGAACAAGTTCTTACCACGATTGCTATCATTGCTGAAGCCGCTAAGTACAAATTCAGTAAATATTACGATACTATGATGCCTCAACTATTCAATGTTTTAGCTACTGATACCGGTAAGGAATACAGACTTCTTAAGGCTAAATCAATTGAATGTGCTACATTAATCGCTCTTGCCGTTGGTAAGGAACAGTTTGCTCCTCATTGTCAACAATTAGTTCAATTATTAGCTAATATTCAAACCAATGCTACTGATGATGATGACCCCTGTCAAACTTACCTTGTTCACGGTTGGGGTCGTCTTTGTAAACTTATTGGTAAAGATTTCTTACCTTATTTGAGTGGTGTTATGCCCCCTCTTCTTGAAGCCGCTAAGGTTAAGCCTGATTTAACGCTCATTGAAGATGAGGCTGAAGTTGAAAACTTAGAACAACAAGAAGGTTGGGAAGTTATTCCCCTTAAGGGTAAGCATATTGGTATTCACACTGCTTCTCTTGATGATAAGGCTAATGCCATTGAATTACTTAGTGTTTACGCTGCTGAATTAGGTGGTGATTTTTACCCCTACGTTCGTGAAATCGTTACTGAAATTACTGTCCCTAGTATTGCTTTCTTCTTCCATGATGGTGTTAGATACTCCGCCGCTCAAGCCGTGCCTCATTTATTAAATGCTGCCAAGGCCGCTAACCCTAATGATCCTACTAAGGTTTTAGAATTATGGAGTCCCATTGTCGCCAAGCTTTCCGATGTTTTGTCCATTGAACCTATGGTTGAATTATTAGCTGTTTACTACGCTGCCCTTTACCAAGGTATTGAAATCATTGGTCCTAATGCCCTTAATAGTGATAGCATGGAATTATTTATCAAGACTCTTAACAATAACCTTAAGGATTACATTGAACGTGTATCTTTCCGTAATGATGAGAATGATGAATACACTGAAGAAACCGATGGTGATGAAGCTGAAGCCGTTGACGAAGATTTAATCTCCGAAATGAATAAGGCTATTCATAGTGTCTTCAAGTCTATGAAGAGTAAATTCTTACCTTACTTTGATAATATTATCCCCGCTTTATCTTCATTCCTTAACGAAGATAATGTAGATGCTAGACATTGGGCATTATGTGTTGTTGATGATTGTATTGAATTTACCGGTCCTGATTCATTCAAATACCAAGAAATTTTCTTACCCAAGTTAATTGGTGCTCTCGTTGATAGTGATCCTGCTATTAGACAAGCTGCCGCTTATGGTATTGGTATCGCCGCTCAACACGGTGGTCAAGCTTACGCTCCTGCCACTGTTCAATCATTAGAAACTCTTTTCAATGTTTGTAACGTTCCTGATTCACGTAGTGATGATAATGTTCACGTTACTGAAAATGCTTCTTGTGCTATCTCCAAGATTCTCCGTACTAACGGTGCCTTAATTGGTGACAATTTGAATGCCGCTATTGCTGAATGGATTAAGACTTTACCCATTGTTAATGATGACGAAGCCGCTCCTTATGCTTATGTTTTCCTTGCTAACCTTATGGATGAAAAGCACCCGGCTGTCATGAATCAAATCCCCAAGGTATTTGAAAGTGTTGTTCAAGCTTTACAATATGATGCTATTAGAGGTAAGAATGCTGAAGGTGTTGTTGTTTCAACTAAGAACCTTTTGAGTTCAGTTGCCCCTGAGCAAGTTATTACTATGGCTCAATCCTTCTCGGTTGAATTGCAAGAAACCGTCAAGAAGTGGTTCCAATAAACCTTGTTTGCGAAATCTTAATTTCATTTCATGTATTGTTGTTTGTTGCATTTCTTTTCTCGATTAGTTTGAATTTTATCTTTTTCCAGTTTCTTCTTGTACACAAGTTTTTGTAACCATTTATTTGTTAATTCCTTTTTTTAAAAACAACCCTTATCACTGTTTTTGTTTCGCTTTGTTTTGTTTTGTTTTGTTTTCCTCGTTTTATTCAATTTATTCTTTCTCGTCATTTTTATATGAAAATAAATAAATTACCCATTTATATTATTATTTATTAATGTGAATTTATATGGCATTTATCAAGTTTAGCTTCATAATTTTGAAGTAGACGTTTACACACATCAACGGCTTCCACCGTTTCATTAACGCAAGTTTGAACGAATTGATCAGTTTCTTTAATCTTTTCTTCGAGTAGCCTTTTCTTCTCAATATAATCCTTCTCATAATTGTCTTCATACCAGAGAATTATTTCCTTGACCTTTTCCTTAGTCTTAACTTCTCTTGACCTAAGATCGGTCTCGTGTTTCCTGAATAATTCTTGTAATTGACTATCACAATCGAGAAGTTGTAACTGACTACGAACCGAACTGACCAAATCCCAAAGTTGTTTAGATGATTCAAGGTCTTGTTCAGGGTTATTAACGCGGGATATTGTTTGCGGGATGTTGCTGATTGGGATTTTCTCTATTTCAGTCTTTGGGCTTTCGTTGTTTAAGGACATGGCTTTAATCAAAATGGGTGGTTGAAACTGATTGGGAATTTAGTGTAGGTTGGTCTAGATTTGTTCAGAAAATAGAAGAAGACACTCAAAAATCAAAGAACAGATGGTATTAAAAGTGTTGACTTTATCGTTGATAATTCGCCTGGGTATACCGGTTTTTAATGAAATAGTGGTTAAGATCAGTATAATCTTCGGTTTCATATTCATCTATATCGGTACCCTCAAAATGATGATTATAAAGAGGTTATGAGCCATGAATGTCACCCACCATTGGGAGTTTAGATTTTTCAAGAAATTTACATTTTTTCGTTTTTTTTACATTTTTCTTTTTTTTTTCAATTTCTCTATACAGGCTGGGAGGTTTTGGACTATTCAAGTCAATCTATTATCAATAATCCACATCAAAAACAATAAATAATGGGTCTCTCAGGTCAAAAGAAGGATACTAAAATTGGTCTCGATCCTAGAAATCTTCATTGGTCTAATAATGAAGATAGATTCGGTCATAAACATCTTAAAAAGATGGGTTGGGCACCTGGTTCAGGTCTTGGTACAGAATTAGCATCCGGTCATGCCATTACATCACATATTAAAATCGTTGTCAAGGATGATAATTTCGGCTTAGGTGCTAGATTAAAGACGGAAGATGGTGGTTTAGGTAATGGTGATACCGTTATGGGTTTAGATGCTTTCCAAAGAATTTTAGGTCGTCTTAATGGTAAGGAAGATACTATTGTTGCCGAATTGAATAGAAAGAATAAGGAATTCGTTACGAGTAAATACGGTATGACCTTTGTTAGAGGTGGTGTTTTGGAAGGTACTGTTGAAAAATTCTTGTGCACAACGAAAACTACTATCCTTCAAGATTCTGATTCATCCTCAGAAGAGGAAAAGAAGGAAAAGAAATCCAAGAAGGAAAAGAAGGAAAAGAAGGAAAAGAAGGAAAAGAAAGAAAAGAAGGATAAGAAGGATAAGAAGAGAAGTAGAGATAATGCGGATGGTGATGATGAAAAGGTATCCAAGAAATCCAAGAAGGAAAAGAAGGATAAGACGGAAAAGAAAGACAAAAAGGAAAAGAAATCAAAGAAGGACAAGAAGGAAAAGAAAGACAAGAAATCAAAGAAGCTTGAGGAGGAAACTACACGAGGTAGTAGACCTGCGCTCACTGGTATCAGAGCTAATCGTGCCAGGTGGATCGCACAAAAGAGAGCTGCCACTATGGACGCTAAGAGTTTGAATGAAATTTTCATGATCACATCCTAAACAAAAAATGTGACAGTTCTAGCTGTTTCTTCTCTTGTGTACTGATTAAAACAAAAAACAAAAATTGCATGTATTATAGATCTTGAATATAAAGTCATTTCATATACTCTTTCCCCTCATCAAAGGCACTCCAAACCACCAGGGTTTAATTCAGGTCACGTGACATTATCGATCGTAAGCTTCCAACAGATTCATCGGTATAGAGGCGGCAAGAAGAGATAAAACCTTCATTTTATTTAATTCACAGTTCCAACTTTCAAGTCTCTTACTTTTTTATACAATGGTTTTCCCTGCAGCTATTCGTATTCCTGCCAGCTCTGCTCCCTCAGCCACAGTTATCTTTCTTCATGGTCTCGGTGATTCAGGAAATGGCTGGAGATTCCTCGCTGAGGAAGCCCGTAGACAAAACAGATTATCTCATGTTAAATTTGTATTCCCCGACGCCCCTAATTTGCCCGTCTCTCTTAACTACGGCATGGTAATGCCTGCTTGGTATAATATACGTCAACTTGGACAAATACAAGAAAATCAAGATGAAGAAGGCGTACTAGAAAGTGTTGGAAGATTAGAACAAATTATCGATGAAGAAAAGAAATCAGGTATTTCCGCTAATAGAATTGTTATTGGTGGGTTCAGTCAGGGTGGTGCTATTAGTTTAGCTACCTCTGCTTTATTAAAAGAAAAAATTGGTGGTGTAGTTGGTCTATCAGCATACATGCCCATTCATGAGAAAATTCAAACCATTTTCAGTAAAGAAAATTTAGATACTCCTTACTTTTGCGGTCACGGTACTTCCGATAATGTTATCCAATTTCAATGGGGTGAAACTACTAAAAACTTTTTACTTAAGGAACTTGGTGTTAAGAATGTTGAATGGCATGCTTACTCCGGTCTCGTTCATAGCGTTGCTCCTGAAGAAATTGAAGATTTATTCGACTTCTTAGAGAAAACTATCCCTGTCTAATCAAATGCATTTATTAAATTAACCTCATTTATATTTACATTCTTTTGCCTTAATATGTAACAATAAAGTGACTTCGCATCTTAAGATCCATAACTTCACTGATAGTAAAAATACTATGCAATTCACTTCACTGATAATAAAAATACTTTGCGATACACTAAAAATTGCATCTTAAAAACTGAATATAGTATTGGTATTCTCTTCTGAAAGTTCATGGTTTAAATAAGCGATAATAGTTAATTTTTATTGATGCTAGAATACATAAACAGTAAATAAAATAAAGGTATATAATAAACAATTCAAGGGCGATGAGATCTTAGATGAATTGAAGATTATAAGAAAATAAGTTGATATACATGATAAGAGGGAATGACGAATTCAGTTAAATTTAACTTCTTCTATTCATACGCTTACTCTTACCGGGTCTCTTGTTAGGAGCGGCCTTAGATGAGGAGCTCTTCATCTTCTTTTGATTGAAGCCAGACATGTCGTTACTACTTTCAGCATCGTTATTCTTCTTACCTCGCTTCATACCACCGGAACCGTACTTGGAGTCCTTAGCTTCACGCTTGAAGTTACGGCCACGACCCTTTTGTTCAGACTTGTGGCCAGCAGCTTCTTCAATAGCAATATCGAAATCTGTGGAGGAGATTTCATTACCTGATCTCTTTCTCTTTAAGGAGTTAATCTTATCCATAGTTTCTCTCTTATCCTTTTGTCTTTCTTGGAGCTTATTGTGTTGAACACTCTTACCGAACTTCTTTAATTCACGTTGCCTCTTAGCTTCTTGGGAAGCCTTCTTAGCAGTAGCTTCTTCAACCATCTTTGATTTCAACTTATCCATATGTTCGTCAGATTTAAGCATTTCAGCAAAGTAATCAATAGGTCTAGAGAAGGGGTGATTGTCCTTCTTTAAAAGAGTTCTAGCGATGTTGGCAGCTGAGAGACCTTGCTTGTAAAATTCAAGTTCACGCTTGATATCATCGTGGACATCAACAATGTTGAGCTTTTGGTTGTATGTGATAGATTGATGTTCTACAAACTTCATGGTCTCTAATGGTAAAGCAATAGCGGCAAGAGCTTGTTCAAGAGCAGCTCTGTTATTAATAGTAACCTTTTGGTAAGGAATGACATCGGCATCATCATCGAATTCAGCTTCAGAGAGAGGAACATCTTCTTCATCCTCTTCTTCTTCTTCATCTTCATCAAGGGCAGGCAAAGGCATTAATTCGTCTTCACTATCACTATCACTTTCTTCAAGTCTACCTAAATCGTACTTGGGCTTTTCATCTTCATCTTCTGACTCTGATTCTTCAACTTCTTCGACTTCTTCAACTTCTTCGACTTCTTCAACTTCTTCAACATTTTCAACAGTCTTTTGGGTCTGCTTCTTTAATAATCTTTGTTCCTTCTTGGATAAAATAGTCTTTTCTTCAAGGGGAATAACAACCTTAGGCTTCTTGACAAAAGTCTTAGGGGCTTCAACCTTGGCAACAGACTTAACGGCTTGCTTAACAACCTTAACGGGTTTAGCACCAGGCTTGGTAGCATCCTTCTTTTGTTGTTCCTTGTTGTAGGCGTCAACAGCCTTAATCTTCTTGAGAGAATCCTTTAATTTATCCTTAGCCGCCATTGTTGATATTAAATGTTTGATTTATTTCAATGTTTTGTTTTGATTAAACTAGTTCAAAGAATAAAAAATTATCGGTTGGGAGATTTCGTTTTTTCGTTTTTTCTTTTTTTTTTTTTTTCACTTTTTTTTTCGTTTTTTCGTTTTTTTCACTTTTCCTATTTCTCCCAATTCAAGATCACGTAAGCGGTTTTGGCCCCAATAATGTACCGAGATATACTGCGGGTCCCTAATTTACGGTTAAGCCTCTGAGCTTGTTGATTTATCGTTAATTTCGGCTAATAACTTACCCGGTTCTGGGACCCAGATCGAAGGTGTCGTATCGAGCTCGTACTTTGAATGTAGGCCTTCGATCAATACAAGATTTCCATATATACTAAAATGTCAGAAGCTAAGGCTAAGTTCGAATCTGTTTTTCCTCGCATTGTCTCTGAACTCGAAGAAGTTCTTGTTCAAAACAAGCTCTCTACCGAAGCTATTGAATGGTACAAGAAGGTAAGTGTTTGCCCAAGTTTGAGGAAGATTGATAACCATTGTGTAATCCAGAACTCTATACTAACTATCTGAACGATTTTTTTGAACAGAGTTTATACTACAATTCCGTCGGTGGTAAGGCTAACAGAGGTATGTCTGTTATCGATACCTACCGTATCCTCACCAAGCAAACTGAATTATCTGATGATGAATACTACAAAGCCGCTCTTCTCGGTTGGTGTATCGAACTCGTAAGTAAATTGATCCCTTATAATATGAATTATCAATATGAATTATCTAAATGCATTTATTAATTCTCTTTTTTTTCTAGTTGCAAGCTTTCTTCCTGGTCTCTGATGATATCATGGATGCTTCCAAGACCAGAAGAGGTCAACCCTGTTGGTACCTTGCCGTAAGTTCAATTCCCACATAACCTGTAATCACATTCAATTGAATAAATATCTCTAACTCTTATTTTTCTTTCGTCATTTTATAGCCCAAGATTGGTATGATTGCTATCAATGATTCTTTCATGCTTGAATCTGCTATCTACATCTTACTTAAGAAGCACTTCAAGAAGGATGCCTACTATGTTGATCTTCTTGAACTCTTCCACGAAGTTACCTTCCAAACTGAACTTGGTCAACTCTTAGATCTTATCACTGCCCCTGAAGATGAAGTTGATCTTTCCAAGTTCTCTCTTGAAAAGCACTCCTTTATCGTTATCTATAAAACTGCTTTCTACAGTTTCTACCTCCCCGTTGCCTTAGCTATGTTCATGGCTGGTATCACTGATGAAAGAGATTTACAACAAGCTAAGGATGTTCTTATTCCTCTTGGTGAATACTTCCAAATTCAAGATGATTACCTTGATTGTTACGGTAATCCCGAAGTTATTGGTAAGATTGGTACTGATATTCAAGACAATAAGTGTAGTTGGATTATCAACAAGGCTTTACAAAAGGCCAACACTGAGCAAAGAGCTATTCTCGATGCTAATTACGGTCAAAAGAATTCTGACAGTGAAGCTATTGTTAAGAAGGTCTTTGCTGAACTTGATCTCGAAAAAGAATACCTTGAATACGAAGAATCTGTTGTTGGCGACATCAAGGCTAAAATTGCTAACGTTGACGAATCTAGAGGTTTCAAGAAGGAAGTTCTTGAAATTTTCTTAAACAAAATTTACAAGAGATCAAAATAAACAAACGGATAAATTTTATTATATAATTTATCTGTGTAGCACATTAGACTATTCTACTTTCTAATATAATCGATACTTCATTTCTTTAAATTTCTCGGATTTTACCCACATAAAACAAACCCCTGTGAAGGTAAAATTCAAAAAACTAATAAAATTAACAAAACATATATAAATACAAAATAATATAACAAACAAAAATATAATATAACAAACAAACAAAAATATAATATAATAAACTGAAATTTAAAACTATAAACTAAACTGTTCACACTTTTTTCTTTAAACTATCCGGGAATAAAGAATTAGCATAATCAGCGAAGTACATCAGCTACTTCAGCGAAATATTGTCTAAGAACCATCGAGAGGACACCAGGAAGTTCATTAATATCCTTAACAATCACATAGAAATCGAAGGGGAATTTATCCAAATATCTTTCCATCTTCAAAGACATTGAACCATCAGCATTTTGATCATACTTGACTTGGTTCATCTCCATAATTGAACCATCCTTGTTGATGCCATCAACAATAACAAAAACAAGCATAATCTTTTCTTCTCTAGCCTTACGAACTAATCTTCTAAGAGTATCGTGATCTTCACAAACACCATCAGAGATAATAATTTCAAGCTTCCATAAGTTTTGGTTAGCATCTCTACCAGCTTCTTCAAAGATTTCTAATGATTTATTAACTAAGGCCTTGACATCAGTCTTAGTTTGTTCAAATCCGAACCATTGAAGAGCTTGAGAACCGGCTTCAGAAGAAAACGGTTTTTGGAAGGGATGAACTAACTGAGTAAATTCACCGAATCTGGCAATAGCAAGTTGACCTGATTCAAGTTGAGTAAGAGCCTTCGAGACTAAAGCAATAGTTTGGAAAGCAAGATTAACAGACTTGGATTCTGACATCGACTTAGAGTCATCAACAGCAATCATAATTTGATATTGTCTCTTACTGGGCTTAGTACGACGCATCCAAATTTTATCCTTCTTAAACTGACTAGCAATATAAGGAATAATACGCTTCATATTCAAACGCTTACCAGTCTTGAAATCACCACGAAGCTTAGTAGCTAAGGTAGGTTCCAAAATAAGACGCAATTGTTCACAAAGACCTTGAGAAAGTTCTTGAGTTGTTAATTCATGATCTTTCCAGAGAGCTCTGGCTTCGTCAATATCACGACAGGGAATAAGTTCTCCATCATTGTCATCAACGAATTCACCATCAAGTTCTTCATCTGAGTCAATATCCATAAGATCACCATCATCGTTGGCTTGCCATTGGTTAGTTTCATTATTTCTTTCACCAACCATAGAACCAGCAACACCATGAGAGGGATCAGTCTCCTGATCGTTCTCATCGGCATCTTTCATATTTTGATCTTCTTGTTCAACTGAGTTGTCAGCCTTGACGGCATCGTGCTCTTCTTGATTATTGGTGGACTCTTCCTCTTCTTCGATCGCCATATTGTCATCAATCTGTTGCTTCATATCTTGAGTAGCGGATCCCATAGCTTGAGTATCATGAGAAGAATCTTCACCAGAAACATGTTCGAATTCATCAGGACGAGAATTGGCACTATTATCAGCATCATTATCACGTTCTGTTTCTTCCTTGATTTCTTGACGACGCTTATGGAATTCCTTCAAAGCATCACCAAGCTGCTTCATTGATTCATTAGCATTATCACGAGCTTCATCTTGTTGAGCTTCGCCATCCTCTTCCTCATTAGCTTCAGGTTCTTCTTCTTTATCTTCAGGCTTTAAACTGGTATCACCACCGGTACTTTCAGCATTATTTTCTTCAGTTTCAGTACTGGCGTCGGCACCTTCACCTTTTTCACCCGATTCTTGCTTAACAGCAGCTTCATCGGCATCTTCACTATCCTGATTATCATTATCAGGGCCATGGAGACCATCGGCTTCAGGTTGCATATTGCTTTCATCGGCATTATCATCATCCTTAGAGTCTTCACTAGGCTTCTTCTCATCTAATTCTTCTTCAGCTTCAGCTTCTTCATCAGCTTCCTTTCCGTCGTCGTCGACTTCCATATCAGCTGAACCATCAAGGTTTTCTTCTTCATCCTTGGTTTCTTCTTCGGCTTCACCGTCTTCATTTTCTTCCTTGTCAGCTTCACCGGCTTCAAGATCTTCCTTCTTATCTTCCTCCATCTTATCGTCTTCGGCGGTCTCATCTTCAGACATCATCTTATCGAGAGCATCATCAGGCATCTCATCGTCACTACCTTCTTCATTCTCCTTGGCATCATCGCCATCCAAGTTCAAATCTTCAGGAAGCTCAAGGGTCTCAGTTTCATCCACATAAGGGTCAAGCTCTTCCTTATCTTGTTGCTTAACATCATCCTCTTGGAATCCAACGTCCTCCTCTTCTTCTTCTTCTCCTTCAGAAGCATTCTCGTCTTCTTGAGTACCATCTTCATTAGTTTGAGTATTCTGGTCCTTCGAGTTTTCAGCGTCATCTTCATTGGCTTCAGGAGCATCATCCGTAGTCCCGTTTTCAGGGACGTCTTCAGATTCCTTCTCCTTCGTATCATCGCCAGCTTCTTCATCCCACATCTTTTCATCAACGTTATTGGGATCAAGATCATCAAGTTCACCAACTTCTTCATCTAATTCTTCTTCATCTCCATCTTCATCCTCATCATCATCACTCTTCTCTTGATCGGAACAATCTTCGATCTGGCCGGCCATATCACCTTCAATTTCAACGGCATTATCTTCTTCATCTTCGCCTCTGTCTTGATCCTTCTCTTGTTCCTTGTTTTCGGTTTGAGCATATTCAGAAAGATCTTCATCATCTTCAATGTCACCGGAGTGATCCTTAGCACCTTCACCATCACCTAAACCAGTACCATCCTTAGCGGCACCAGCATCCTTCTCTTCGGATGCTTCTTGGGGAGAACAGAAACCACCAGTGGCTAAGTTAAGTAAAGACTTAAGAAGAATGTATGATGCCTTAGTGACATCAACATAATTACTGCGAATCTTGTCCGAAACGGTGTTGGTCAAATTAACGTATTGTTTAACAAAGGGTAACGATAAACTGAATAACGCAGTAGAAGTATTACCGTTGATATCCATATCATCGCTGAAATGCTTGTAAGTATCCAATGAAGCTTGAATCTTATCAGTAATTTGATTTATATATAACATCTTACTGTAAGTAGCAAGTAGCCTTTGGGAGCTAATAAACCAATTGTCTTCTTCTTCTTCAATATCCTTATTATGACCATGAATCTTTTGGACAACAACAAGAATCATATCAGACATCTTCATTAACTCCTGGTTAAGACCATCAAGTTTAACGGATCTAGACTTAACAGGCACAACTTGATTACTGATGTAGGAACGGTTATCATTGATCCACTTCAAAACTAAGTCGGCAACAAAGGCAACTGAAGGCTCTCTTGACTTTGACTTAATTAATTCCTTAACGAAATTATCAAGCTCGCTTTGAAGCTCAGTCAAGAATGTTCTACTAGAGTTCGAAACAAAATTTTGCTTAGACAAACTTCCGTACTTACTCCAAGCATGCTTAGAATCTTTGAAACGGGAAATCCATGATCTAATGACTGAGGTTAGATTCTCTCCAGAATTATTACCAAGCTGACAAAGTGACATGCAAGTAGTAATAGAAAATGAGAGGAGCTCAAGTAACCAAGAAACAAACTCGTCGATACTAACATAGTCTCTGAGGCGAGATTCTAATACTAACTCATCTTGAACATCATTAGTAATAGATAAATTCTCGATGACCGAAACAAGTTCATCAATATATTCCTTATTGGAAACAATATTGTCTAGCGCAATTCTTTGATCAAGAATAGTGGAGAGTAAATTCTCGGCGATAGCTAAACCACGTTGGATATCAGTAACGGGGACATCAGCGGCAACATTCTGTACAGCAGCACGTAATCTAGGAAGCATTTCAAGAATACGGAAAAAGTACTTATCATTCATATTCACAGAAGCTTCTGAGAAAGCAGGAGTAGTCGCTAAGATTTGGTTTACCGATGATTGCCTAAAAGCGATATCGGGTCTGACTCGAACCTTAAGACCGAGTCTTTGTAACTCCTTCAAGGTGTCACTTAAGTACTTACCCTTTCTAGCCTTTAAGTTTGAAACTTCCTTTTTGTTAGTTTCGGTTAAGGTACCAGGAGTTTCCTTCTTCATTTCTTCCATCGTATCAGCAATTTCCGTAGCGAATTCGAATAAAGAAGGAATGTATGAATCACGCAAGGAGGTAATGAATACATTGATATTCTTGATTGTAAGACCGATATTTTGAAGTCTGGCAGGTCTTTCGGCCCAAACAGGTGACTTCTTGCAAATAGTAAGCTTATCATCCGAGACCTCAACAGCAAAGGAGATAGTCTTGATATCAGCAGACTTCTCGTTAGAGACTGTACTTTGAACACCAGCCTCAACAACGTGGGTTACAGAACCAGCCAAGACTTGTCTGTACTTTCTCACCACCTTGTAAAGCTTATGGTGAGAGCGTCTAGCACTTTCCTTAAGAGCATGAATATTGGTATCCTTCCAACTAGCAAGCAGAATAATGTCTTGCAAGTCCTTCTTCAATGAATGACGGGAATTCACAATACTGTTTTCAATATCTGTAACAAACTGATCATAGAAGATAATGATATTGTCAAGAACATTGGCAATACGATAAAACAGACCGTTAGAATCACTCATAGAGCGGGCATGGCGGCTGAATGAGTTAAGTAAAGCGATACGTGTCTTGTATTGACCAAAAGTAGATGTACTGGCAAAAATATTCAAAGATTGTGCTAAAGCAATCAAATGCTCTTCCATATCTTCATCATCAGGGATTTGAGACGGGTTTTGAATGATATTCTCAAAGAGGTAGAACCACCATTTACCCATTTCCTTAACAGAATTGGCTTCTTCAAATTCAAACAGAGTGGGCCAAGTAGATAATTCAAGCTTTCTCCAAGTAATGATCAGTTGAGTCATTTCGTCAAACTGAGCTGTTACCGAGAATTCTCTACTAGCTAATTTCTGCCATTCAGACAAGAAATTGTAGATTTGTTCGACTTTTTGCAAGAATCTAGCAACAGGAGTGGTGATAGGATAGGAAAGAAGTTCTTCAGATGCAATAAGAATATTTTGCAAGGTAGCATGTTCAGGCCATTTTTCAGCAAATCCCTTGATAAGCTTGTAAACGTTAGATACAACTACAGTAACACGAGTTGTTTCTTGAGGTCTGGAAGCTCTATAGAAATCGAAAGATTCACCCTTCTTTTCAGCAAACTCATATCCGTTTAAAACACTAATATGCGAATTAATCAAACCAGGTAAGACGGAAGATAAGTCACTGGGAACATTATTAGAACTAGTGTTAATAATCTTGTGACCTAAAGAAACACCCGAAGAAATAACTTCGTTCAAGTTGGTATTAGGCTTCGATTCAAACAACTTAATGTAAGCTCTCATGATTTCATAAGAAACTTCATCATCCAAGACTGGGCCAGAAGAGCCAGCCTCTCTGCCTTCGTCGACATTCATAACGTCTTCATAATCAGGGAAAAGCTCAGCGAATTCCTTTTCAGCTTCTTCATCTTCATCATGACCCTTGTAAAGTGTTGACTTGGCGGTAGCGTCTTCTTCCGATCTCAGACGACGTAAGGACCATCTATAATAGATGGTTTGGAAAACATACTGAAGAACTTCATCAAAGGAGATATCTTCGGTACCGTTAACCGACTTATGTAAGAGACAAACTTTCATTAAGTGAACTAAGACCTTCTCAGCCAAGAAAGATTCAACGGGAATACTTTTACAGAATTCCTTGATCTTACCAAATTCCTTCATAAAAGATGAAGGTGACGATAAAAGCAAACCGTCAATAGACCAGAAAATATCTAAAGAATCTTCATCCTTGGAGGTTTTGGAGGATAAGACAACCATGTCAAAACCCAACTTCAAGCCGTAAATATGACCATTAAGAATTTCGGACAAATCACCATATCTGCCAAATCTTGTTTCAACTCTATTCATAAACTGCGATGAATTAATTTGGAACATCTTGACACGTTCTTCGTTATTATCGTCAGCTTGTTGGATAGATTTCAATAAATCTTCGGCGGGGGTCAACCCAATAGAAGATCCAACAAAAGCTTCCCACTCTTTGTGTAAAGCGAAGATTTCAGAATCCAATGAACGGAATGTAGCGGGTTCATTTGATAATAGTTCGCCAACTTCTTCACCAACATATTCACGGTTGTAGAAAGTGTTGTAAGTCAATTTCTTGGAAGCAAAATCTAAAATTTGCTTATTGTAATGAGCAAGCGTTCTTCTAAAATCAACATGCTCACGAATAGCAGGATCAAAAGGAATGTCTGGAACATACAAGTTAATGACAGCAGAGGAAAAGATAACCCAGGCAGCACCAATGTTAGAGAGTTGAGCTGAATAGTTTTCAGTTTCTTTCTTCATTAATTCAATAGCAGGCAAGATAAAGTCAGTGTATACTTTCTTGAAATTAGAGCACTCGACTTGATCAACTAAAGCAGATAAGCTACCAACATCATCAAAGTTGAGCGTGAAGTCGAGAATCTTAGCTTCAGTGAAATGCATAGAGAGCATTTCCCTGATGTTATTTGATAAGATGCCCTTAACAAGATCAACCTTATTGGCGAAAACTTCATTCGAGAACTTTGATACTTGCGAACCTAATGAGCTCAAATCAGAATGGGATTGCTTAAGATTCTTCACAGCCAGGGTAGAGAATTTACCTTGTGCGAACAAAATTTCCTTTAACAAGCCGTTACCGAATAAATCATTAGATAAAGAATTTACACCGTTGTTCTCCAACGCCCACAAATTCTTAAAAAAGGAGGGGTATGTTTCCTTTCTATTCGAATCAGTATATCTGCTCAAGTTCAAGGTACCGTTGCTAGAGTAATAAGCTAAAGCCATCATATTATCTGAATAAGACGACATTTTCAAGGAGGTGCTGTTCGTCAAATAAATCTCGAATGCATTGAACAGCAACTTGTAAGCATAAGTGAAATTGTTGTTACGTTGCTCGAAGAATTCTGATGAGAGAGCCTCAAGTTTATCAATACCAGTTTCAAGGTGGCCCATAACAGCTTCGAAAGAATCATCGACCTCAGAGGAATCAATTACATCAAAAAATGTCTGGATAATCGAATTCCTCATACTGTTGACAGCTTCGATAGAGTTGGGGAAAAGGGTGATAACAATATTGTCGAATCTATTCGCAAGGGACTTCATAATATCATATCTTTTCCAAGCCTCCTCAGAACGGGGTAAAGAAGGCTTAAAGTGTTGCCAGATAAGTCTCATTGAGGTACCGGACTTTAAGTCAAGTTGTTCACCAAATTTAACAATAGAACTCTCCAATTGATCAACAACCTCGACCAAAGCATTGGTTTCCTTACATTGAGCCACCCAGTTATCCAAGATTTCTCTGTAAACGTGCAACTGACTTTCATCGATGTTGACGCTGTTAGATAAGTAAACTACATCACTGATAATGGTTTGAATTTCCTTAAGTCCTTCAAAAACATTGGTGTTCCAGTAGGAGCTATTATCAGTAACAGAGCAAGATGACTTGTAATCCCAGATATCCTTTTGCAAGATTAAGGACAAAGTATTCTCTTGGTATTGAACAAAGGATGTGGTCAGTTCGTATACAGGAACTCTGGGAGGGTTCTTCAAAGCTTTACCAGACGCAATAACAGAGGATCTTTCCAAGTAAGTCATTTCTGATGGCTTGAGTCTTTGAGAATTGTTGGTGACCCGAACAAGTGTAGACTTGGTGTTCCACAAATCAAGAAGTAAGTCAATCACTGAACCGACAGACTTGGAATCGATATCTAGTAAACCTTGTAACAAGTTTACTAAGTAAACGTTGGCTTCAACATTGACAGGTTCTTCTGAGATAACCGAATCCACAGGTTTTGTGATAGCCATCTCAAACTCAGAGAAGGTTTGAGACGCAGCGCAAATACCCTGGTTGGCAAAAACGAGAGAATAAATTTCCTTTAATTTCGACCAAATAGGGGTATTACTCAAGAAGTTGAATCTTTCAGTGATAGTATCGGAAGAAATCTTCATATTTGAAGAGAAAACGTTGCTATTGTTCAAAGTGGATGCCCATCTGTTGATAATATCTGAAAATCCCATAGGTAAAACGTTCAGTAAAGAGTTGATCAAGCTATCGACACCTTCTTCATTACCATGAGTAAGACAATAGTCTAATAAAGCAAAAAGTCTCATTGTGGACTCAGTAGGATCAAGAACACTAATTACAGGGGTACGGTTGTTCGAAGAGATGGCCAAGGATGAAATGTCCACAGTCTCTTTCTTCTTGTCCTGTAACTTAAGAAGACTCTTATCTAAGGGTGAGGAGCGAATCTCCAAATCATCAACGAAAATTTCAGTACCACGATTTCTCATGGCACGCGAAAGCTCACCGTATTTGGGATCCACAGTAAGGAATAATCTGAACTTGGGATGGGGCTTAATAATCCTTGGGCGGCCATCAGCAAGGGCACATTCATTGACAATGAGCGAACCATTATGTTCAAGTAAAGAATTAAGACGATCAAGGACTGAAGGACTACATAAGTTTGCATTATCCAAAACTAACCAGAAACCTTCTTCGACGGCCTTAACCAAAATACCATCAAACCACTCGAACTTAACAGTTTGGACCTCACGGTATTGACTGTTTAAGAGGGCAGCTCTTTCATGGGCTTGTTCAAGTTTTAAATCGTATTCATTACCAAAAGTAGGTCTTTCGGCCAGAATCTGAATTAACTTTTCGAGTTCTTCAACGGTTGTCTCTTCAATGTTGTTAGCCATTTGTAATAACTTCAAAGCGAATGATAACTTCTTATAACTATCTTGGCCAACAGTTAATAAGTGAGTAGTAAGATGCAAACAAATTACTTGAAGTTGACCCCATAAAGCAGAGGCCTTGTGAGTAAGATCTACCTGCTCAAAACCACCAACAATATCCATACTATCGATATCACTGTTCATTGAAAATTCTTCCAATCTCGCACCAACGGCCTTAGCTAAAAACCTAATACTACTTGTTTTACCTGAATTAGAAGGACCGGCCAAGATTAAAGGCCAGGCTTTCTGGATACAGGTAAGCATAGTTTCTAAAAGACCGGAGTTGCATTGTAATGAAGCCAAGGTTTGGCCATAGTAAGGTTCATTTAATGAGTTCTTGGTGAAAGCAGAATGACCGGCTTGGACATATTCACGGCCAACTTGAACATACAAGTCACGACTAGGAAGATCGCCGAAACATTTCTTAAATAAAGTGCATACCATGTCACGATCCTTGGATGTTCTGAAACGATCCTTAAAAATAATTTCTAAGAACTCGTAGGGATCGCGATTACCAGATAATCCAGAGTCTTGAGAGACCAATTGAAGCCATCTCATTGTATCTCTCATATTGAATTCCCAAGGACTGCCAAAATGACCAAATGTCTTTTTAACAGCAACTTCTTCATTCAATAAAGATACGAATCTGATCATATTGGAAACAACTTCATCGCCGACAGTGGGGTAAAGATGATTACCAATCAGTCTCAAATCATTTGCAGAAAGAATATCAATGTAAACAACTGTGAATCTGTTAACAAATGACTTGGGTAAACCCTTACGGCCACCACCTTGGTATTGAGGATTTTGAGCAGCAAAGACAGTAAAATCAGGGTGACACTTGAAAGTCTTATCCAACTCGGGAATATAAGTTTCACTACGATGATCCAAACAAGCATTTAAACCTTCTAAAACAGATTGAGAAGCTAAATTCATTTCATCTAGCAAAACCCATTCACCCTTTTGCATGGCTCTAAGGAAAGGGGCATCTCTCCAAACGAATTCACCAGCTTTGCCGCTTTCTGAAGGAGAATCAGAACCGAAGAGGTCCATCAAATCAGTCTGTTCAGAAAGATTGATTCTGGTCAAAGGCCTACCAACAGCGCCTGCAATAGCAGAAACCAAACTAGTCTTACCAACACCAGGACTACCTTCAAGTAAAATTGGCTTATTGACTTGCATACCTCTGATAACACGCATGGCGTTGGCAGCTGTAGTAGGAGCCTGCATATTGAAAGAAACATCTGTGGTAGTACAGTCAATACGATTCAAAGAGAAGGGACCAAAGGATAATGTTTCTTCGGTTAAACTAACGTCATATCTTTCAACATAAAGAGGCATGAGATCAAGATCAGAAAGGTTTCCTAAACTCTTGACACACTTCAACTTTTCCTCCTGAAGTCTCTCAGGGACTTCGGCAAGATGGGCGGAATTGTTTGTACCGAGTGAATCAATGAAAACCATACAGGCACCATGCAAGAGAGCAACAGATGTATCACCATTCTGAGAGATACTGTTGGAGAATCTAACCCAGGCTAAAATATCACGCAATGAAATGATACCAGAGGTGGTATCGCCAGCACCGTAGGTCTTCGCAAACCATTCAGAGAACTTCACCAAGGAAGGCGCAAGGGCCTGCAATGATTCTTTCAACTTAGCGCGAACAATAAGCAAAACATCCTCGAAATCATCCATAGAAGGAACCCAGATTTCAGTGAAACGATTACGCAAAGCAGGAGATAATTCCTTCTTACCATAATCACCACCGGGATTCATGGTAGCAAAGAATTGGAAACCATCCTTAGCAGTGATGTTGCTTTCGTTGGTACCTTTTTCAGCTAAGAGTAAAGTTCTTTCAGGTTCAAGAACGGAATTAAGACGTTCGAGAACGGAATCATCAGCAAGGGAAATTTCATCCAAAAGGAAGAAGTCACCGGACTTAAGTGTCTTGATAAGACTACCATCGTTCCATTCGAAAAGAACCTTGAGCTTGGAACGAAGATCCTTAACTTGATCAATTATCTCAGAGGAGATGGCGCTCTTGTCTTCAATCTGATCAAAAGCTTGGCCGAGTTCAGTAAGATCTGAAGATACTTCTACCCCAGCTAAAACAAGAGCTTGAGTGAGGGTTTCAGCCAAAGACTCTTGTAATTCAGATCTGTTTCTGACGGGTCTTTGAGCACCAATAATATCACCAGTTTCAGTGTTTTGGTGAGCGTTAACAATATTAAGCTCCTTCTTCCACTGCTCAGCTAAGACTTGACAGATTGTAGTTTTACCACAACCAGTTTCACCAACCAATAAAATAGGTTCGTTATTCTTCAATGCTTCATTCACCAGGACGGCAAGCTTTCGCATAGCCTTAGTCCAAATTACACGTTCATTCGATTCTGACATAAACGGCTCTTCTAACGAAGCATAGATCTTCTTAGGGTCGAGCTTGACCTTCATAATTTTCTCAATGGCCTCTTGAACGACGAGTTTTTCTTCAGGACGTCTTACTCTTTCAGCAAGCAACATGTAACCATTGGCAGCCAATTCTTCGTAACCAACCGCTTCACGCCCAGCCCATCTAAACAGATCTCTTAAAGTGGCAAAACTATTCTTCTGTTCAAAAATTCTACTAGATTGTCTTTGAACGGATAACTGACGGTAAACATCAACAATCTTTTTACTGTAAGTAGGGGCAATTTGACATCTTTCTCTGATAATAGTTTCTAATTCATCTTCAGGAATGTCATCGAAATGAAGTTCGAGGAAACGATTTCTGAAAGCACGCGACATGACCTTTCTACCACCGTAAAGACCGGGAGGATTTTGGGTAGCAAATAACATGAAGTCAGGATGGGGACGAACAATTTCTTGAGTTTCAGGAATAAGTAATTCTCTGTTATCATCAAGAAGACGATTAAGAGCTTCTAGAACATCAGTAGGAGCCAAATTCAATTCATCAAGAACAATCCAGTAACCTTTTCTTAAAGCCTCGACAAGAACACCTTCTTGGAAAAATAATTTACCATTAGAATCAGAAACATAGGAACCAAGATATTCTTGTAAATCAGTGTGTTCATGATTATTAATACGAACAAACTTGTGACCAGTTTTCTTAGCCAAATAACTAATCATACTGGTCTTACCACTTGAAGTGGGACCTTGAATCAAAACAGGGAATTTTCTACCGGCAGTAGCACGGATAAGATTGGCCATATTCTTTTCAACAAAAGGGGTAATAATGTAATGAGGTTGATCTTCAGGAGCATCGGGGCCACAATGGAGCCAGTAATGCTTGAATTGAACATATGTATTACCATCCTTAGGAGCGGGAGGGATCTGGTTGATCACAGAGCGAGCATTCTTCAACTTATCAATAGTAAAATGTTTGATGATAGGATGCAAAACTTCTTCAGATGCACGATCAAGCAAAGTCAAGAAACTCATACAGAAACCTTCGTATAAAGATCTTCTAAGACCGTAGATATGATGGATACCGGAAACATAAGTAAGAGTTCTTGATAAGGTTCTAATACTGAAATGAGGACGTTGATTAGCACCATCAACAATCTTGTGAGCTTCAGCTAATTTCTTAGCCTCGAGATAAAGTTGTGCGACATCGTTACCAACCCATTCATCACCAATAGAAAGTCTACCGATATATTTATCGATAATAGCCAATAAATCAGCAATATCAGTGTCAGGTGAAGCGACGTATAATTCAGTAAATCTGGAACGAAGACCAGCAGGTAAATCACGCTTACCAATATCGGTGGCAGGATTCATACAAGCAAAAAGACGGAAGTTAGGATGAGCTTTGATAGCTTCGGCGTCACCTTTTTCAGATAAGATGATAGAACCTTGACCGTTTTCAGCTAATAAATCCGAAATACTTTCAAGGGTATCGGGGGCAGCTAAATTCATTTCATCTAAAAGAACCCAGTCACCGTTTCTAACAGCCTTTACAAGGGAACCTTCAACAAAACTAAAGACAAATGACTTTTCAACTTGCTTGACTTGAATTTCAAAGTTTTCAACTCTAGAAAGGAAATTATTCCAATTGTCAAGTACAAGTTTTCTTTGACTACCGTGGACCTTACGACGCTTCTTAGGGGCGGATTCATCTTCCGAGTCAGCGCCGCCAAGAACTTCATGAGCCATCTTAACGGCTTCTCTCCATAACTTTACGGTATTACCCCAGTGACCCTTGGCAAAACATTTGTTAAGTAACATAGAAAACTTTTCATTCTTCTTAGCTGAGAAAGTAATTTCGAAAAGAGTGTCAAATTCTTCTCTCAAAGGTACGGCAATCAGCTTAGCATCGATAGGTTTGTAACCACCAATTAAATCACCTGATTCAGTTTGTTGGGAAACATTGATGACAGTCAAATTTTTGTGTAAAGCATTAGCAAGATGCTGGACGACAGTGGTTTTACCAGTACCAGTTTCACCTACCAAAAGAACAGGTTCAGCCATTCTAACGGAAACACCAATTTGTTCCATAAGTCTCAAAGAATGATTCGTATTAGCGAATTGGTTTTGTTTCTTTTGAGTCAAATGGGCCTTAAGTTTGGAAATTGAACCGCTCTTTTCTAAATAAGCACGGCCAACTGAAAAAGATTCTTCAGCATCGGTTAAACTAGGGACATGCTTTTTAAGGAAAAGAGTTACTCTAGCAGAAGAAATGTCGAGAGATTGACCAATCGATTGAGCGAGTAATTCTCTGGCTTCGATACTAGGAATAAAACTAGCAAAACAATCAACAGCTTCGGCAAAGATATTATCATAAATTTCAGCTGGTAATTCTTGAGTAGACGTCAAAACATTATTCTGACTCAACATAGCGACAACTCTTCTAGCCCATTTGATTAAATCACGGGTTGCAAGTTGTCTGCCTAATGATGACTTGTTTGCAGAAATGAATTTAGAATCGGTATACAAATCTTTGGTGGTGTAATAAGTATCGACAAAGGAGTTCGCTAAATTGGCGATAATAGGGAATCTTTTCTTAATGATGTCTTTCAATTCATCAGAAGCAGGTTCTTCAACAGCTACTTGTTTCCACATACGCATACCGATTAAATCTGGAATAATAGGAGTTTTAGTCTTTGAATTAAACGTTGTGCGCATAGTACCAATGATTTGGAAGCCACGCTTAGCCTTGATTACTTCACCTCTAGAAGGAATGAGTAATTCCTTCTTTTCAAGTAATGGTAATAAAACTGATAATACATCAGTGGGGGCCTTATCGATATCTTCAATAAGCACCCAACGGCCTTCCCGGACGGCCATGGTCAATACACCAGCTCTCCATTCGAAAGAACCAGGCTTTTGACCGGTAGCGTATGTGCCAATTAATAACTTGGCATCAGTTTGATCACCTAAATGAATTCTAACCATCTCATTTTCCTTATCAAGACACTTGGCAATTTCATTGATGAAGAAAGTTTTACCGGAACCGGCAGGACCGGTCAAGAGGATAGGTTCACCGGAACGTAAAGAATTTGCTAATGAGTTGATACATTTTAATGAGGATTCGGTAGGCACAAGTTCGCTTTCAAAGGCGGCGGGGCCTGATAGTCGAGGTACCAAAACATTACCAATATTAGCAGTTAAGGGATTTAATTGATCGCGGCTTATTGTTGTATCATTAATTTGGGTATTAGTGGTGGACTCAACGGAGTTATCAGTTAAGAAATCGAGCCCGTTGGCAATTCTCTTAGCTTCTAAAAGAGGAAGGAATAAATAATCCACGTTTTCGGAACCTTCATAGTTGCCGAGGATAGACTTTTCCATGCCAACATGAGAATCGATGAATTTGAATCTGGAATCTTCAGACGCTTGTAAGTTTAAAGATAAGATTTGAAGAGTAAGATACTTGATGACGGGCGACTCATCAGCCAAGGAGTTGATAAGAAGAGTGGGTTCAAAGAATGGGGTGAAATCGTCACGTTTGTCGGATATCAAACGGACAATTGACAATATAATTGATTGTTTAGTGTCGAGAGTATAATTATTTAATGCGGATAAGAAGTTGTTTTGAGCAATGAAATGTTGAATCAAAGGGATAGACTCAGAAACAAAAGGGATAATTCTAGCTAATGTCGATAATACAATTGTACCGGGGAAATACTCAGCATTCTTTCTGAACTTGGATGCGAAAGATTTTTCGATTTCAGGGTTGGAGATCCATCTTGAGATAATGTCAGGGAAAATGGTTTGGTAAGATGCAATAACTAGTAAAGTATGTTTATCGTTAAGAGCGAAAACAGCCAATTTATCAATATCACTAGAACCTAATTTCTCAGCAGAGAGAAAAGAGATTTGCGATAAAGAGTTAGGGCAAAGTTCTTGCACTAATTCACGTAAACGGTTGTAGGCACCGCCAACGTTGAACTGTAAATTTTGATCCATTCTGGAGCAGAAATTAATAAAGCTAAAAGATATTCGTTCTTAGTGGGTGGCTATATTAAAGATTCCGTGGGGTGATGTTCGCTTTCGAATATAACAGGATTCTAATATCTGTTATGAAAAAGAAGACGTTAGTATATTATTTTTAGTGAGAGAAATTCGATAGGGTTAATATTCAAGATACATACAATATATACAGATTATACTTCAAAAAACCTGCGTTTAACAGCTTCGGTAACTGATGACCAAAAGCTTATAATACAAGAATGAAAAGTAGAGGGTATAACAATTTCTGGATAAAAATTGTCAGGGAGAAATAATTTGAAATCTCGAGAATTTGCTTTCAAATTTACCCACTTGAGTATAATGTCTTTATTGGTAAAGACTTTAGACCTGATACTCTAATAACGGAATATGATTGAGAGAAATCGAAAAAAGAAAAAAAAAAATGTCAATACGCAATAGGGCCGTTGGGAGTTGTAATTTTTCGTTGTTTTTTTCGTTTTTTCATTGTTTTTTGTTTTTTCGTTTTTCGATTTGCGTTTTTTGGTTTCTGATAAAGTCTGTGATATACGCTCGGTATGCCAGGTACGGCTAATTAGAGTATTTTTGTGGAAATATACAAACTACATTTCCAATGATTCCCATGCTCTATTTCATTTAGATTATATTTGTTTTACAGGTTCAGATTCCTGGAATCTAGTACTATATTATAGAAGCTCAGCTTCTAGTTCCACAATGTCGTGTCGATTGTGTTTGGGTGGGTCTCACTTATCAATACATGCATGGGGATATTTCCCAAGCATTGGTTAGATTTAGCTGTGATCTCAGGATATTTCGGTTTACTATCTGTACCCACTGTCCAGTTCTCTTTTTCTATGTTTCGGTCAGCTATTCGCTTACTATCAAGTGTCCCGTGTCCGGCATTTCGATCTAAACAGACATGTCCACTTCCCTATTGCTTGTTCTCACATGAACCTGAAAAAGGTGTCGTCAAAAGCTCGTTCAAACGATCTCTATCCTCATCCTCTCTTTCCTCTTCAGCGGATCCTTTATCCCATCAATCCAAATTTCGCAAGGTAATTCAAGATGTATTTCCGAAGCAGCTACCTTTGGAGAAGACTGAGTCATCCAAACAGTCCGTTATACCTACTCATGATTCAATCAGATTGTCTATTCTCAAAGTCCCATCTACTCGCTCTAGTAATACAAATCCGCCGGTTCATATATCTCCGAATTCTGTTCCTAGGTCGTCCGCGGCACCATTGCTGAAAACAGATGTTATCCTATCACCAAAGCCGGTTCTCCCCTTTTCTCCTGCTACAACCCAGCAAAGGCTGATATATCTCAAAGCAATTACCAAAACTTTCAAAGATCTAGGTCATGAGTTCCCCAATTTTATGGCCGTGACGGAAGAACATAAAGTGGCTCAGAAAACCTCCAAGGTTACATATGCTAATGAAATTAGACATTTAGTAGCCAGGATAAAGCGGAATGATTTATCTGCCGAAGTTAAAATGAAGCCTGTAGAAAAACCGAAATTATCTGTTGAAGAAATAAATAGACGACTGACTCAATTAATTGTGAGTCCGGATATTCTGTCAAAGCATGGGTACGCTATTACCACTAATATCCCATTAGAATCAGATTCAAACGGTATGGTGAATTGTGGCAGATGTGATATCTTTTTCGATGTTTTAAGTGAAAAGTCTCGTAACGGTAAATGTGTTCATCATACTGGTAAAAAGCGTAGGGCGAATACTGGGTCTACTACTTCAGTTGATAAAGACTTATTTTTTTCTTGTTGTTCAGAGCCAGTGGGACATACCTCGGGATGTGAAACGGTGGATTTTCATGTTTTCAAACATAAAACGATATCAGGACTAGCTGGTGCAATTCCCTTTGTGGAATCTACTACGAATGTTACAAAGGATTCCCGCTACGCTGTGGGTATTGATTGCGAAATGGCTTATACCACACTAGGAATGGAACTTATTCGTGTAACAGTAATTGATTGGGATTGTAATCAGGTTATTCTGGATCGTTTGGTGAGGCCCAAGGGTCAAGTTCTGGATTTGAATTCTACTTGGTCAGGTGTGCATACCTTAGAGGAGGGAATAAAGGACGAAGATGGACAGATTCATTCAACATTGTCTTTTGAGGAAGTTCGGGCTCAGATTTTCAATTTTGTAAATAAAAATACCATCATTGTGGGACACGGTTTAGAAAACGATCTCAATTCTCTAAGACTTGTTCATACAAGAGTGGTAGATACTGCTATTCATTATCCCAAGTTTAACAGTTATAGAAAGAGAAGTTTGAAGGATTTGGCAGTCTTGTATTTGAAAAGAGATATCCAAAGTGGTGAACATGATAGTTCAGAAGATGCTATTGCAGCAATTGATATTGTAAAGGTAAATATTGGGTGTCTCAATTTGTAATTTTTAGTTAGTGATAAGATAGTCTCATAACCTGTTCAAATGTGAGTTACCCTGCATAACTGTATTATCAGAAAATTTTTGAATAATTAATGTACTGAACTTCTATAATTTATAAAAAAGGAAGAACTTTAGTGGAGATGTAAGTGTTTTATAATTTAAGGTTCATGACGCTATTATGAATGTTTGGATAATAGCTGTTTTTATTGTTATCAATTGATTATTCGCACTTCACTGTAAAACAGCTTCTGTACTTTTGAACATGTATAGAATGATAGAAACAATTTTTCTCAAGATCCAACAATATTAATTTGTTTATTTGCTTTTCGTCTGATTACTAACTGTCCCTATAGATTATTGTTAATAATGTCTAAACCCTTACCTTCGAATAATAAAGGACGAACTCGTCGTCCAAACTTCAATCAACTCTACTCTTCACCATTACCAATTAATACAAGGCCATTGCCTCCAATTATACCTCACAATCCATTATCTATTGCATACTACTTATACGAGTACTTTTTCCCAGCTGTACCCACAAAGATCGAATGTCATTCTTATTTCAGTCATGAGGGTACAGTAATTAGAATGGAGGATGAAACACATGTTCAGACGCTTTGGAAAATGGGATTTTTTGGTAAAGGTTCTCTTAGTAGAAGTGAACCTTCATGGCATATCCGTACCGCCAGACGTTTAGGCTTGGCTCTTGAAGAGGGGGTTATCGCTCCTGAAGAAATTACTCAATTACGTCGTGAAGAGCGGAAAAAATTCAAGGAGGAGAGAGCTAAGGTAGAGCAACTTGAACTTGAGCGTCGTAAAATGATTGATAGAGGTGAAGAAGTTTCAACCGAGATAGATCGCGCTTCGAGACCCGATGAAGTTGCTGTTATTGCTAATTATGTCGATTCTGTCTCAGAAACTAATAAAGCTGGTGTCCCTGAGACGATACGTACTGAAGACGATGAAATTTTGACATCAGATGGTCGTTTAGTTTCTGAAGAATACTTTCAATTAATGCCCGTAGAAGCTTTCTTTCTTAATTACGCTTTAGATGTGTTGACAGTATCGGAAAATGATGTTGCCTTATCAACTGAGAGTCTTTTCAAGAGACTCTTAGATAATAAAACCTCCTTCAAATTAGATGATCGTTTCATTTTAGAGTATGTTGCTTATCATCATTACAGATCATTAGGATGGTGTGTTCGTGGTGGCGTTAAATTTGGTGTTGACTTTATGTTATACAAGCGTGGTCCTCCATTCTCTCATGCTGAATTTGCTTTACATATCATTCCTTGCTATAATGATGAAGCCAAGGACAATGCCATCAGAAATGACTGGTGGTGGAATACAAATATTAGTCGTATTATCGGTGGTGTTAAAAAGACATTAGTCTTTTGTTATGTGGAAGTACCTTCAGATTTTTCAAGCTTTGAGCAAGATGGCTCATTGGATATAACATCCCTTTTATCTAACTACAAAGTAAGAGAAATAGTTTATAGACGTTGGATTCCCAGTCGTAATCGTGATTAGAATGTGTTGCGTTTATGTGTATTATATATTTTTGCTATGGCCTTAATGACAATAAAAAAAATTTAATTCTTCATTCATCAATTACTAATATGATACAACAATACGCCCGTACGGGCTAATAAATAAGATAGATATAATACAGTATTCAAAGGTACTTAACCTTCTAGACCACTTTCATAAACGGATTCATATATCCAACGATCATCATCTGAATTCCTGACAATTTCTAAAAGCATTGCTCGATTTGCGACTTGAACATCATGCATATTTCTTGCATCTTCATTTTCGTAAGCATGTTCCATCCATTGTTGTAACGCTTGATCGTTGGCTTCCTTCTCCAAGATCCTCCGACTGAGTTCTGTACTAGTCTCCAATAGTTCAGGTGCGGGGTGAAACCCCAAAATAATTCCTGAATCACTGGAATTAGATGGTTTTCGCCTCGTTTCAAGTAGTTTCGACGGTCCTTCGGTCCTTCTGGATGACGTAAATGGAAGACGGATATTTCTACCTTTTGAAACGAAATTCGTTGATTGATTTTTAAAACCTAGATCTGATGATGAGAAATCTATATCGTCGCCAAAATCGCAATCTTCCATTACCATACCATCCAAACTATGACGAGCTGAAATGCGACCTCGCCCAGTAAAATAATGTGGATCAGGTTGAGTTTCATTTGGTGTGCTTGATTGGTGTTGTGTTTCAATCTCACTGAACTCAAGTTGAGTATGTCTATTATTTCTACCAAAGAAATAAGTCGGTGATGATGCTAAAAGAGAAGCTCCGTTATAATGATCTGCATCCAGATCATCTAACTGTGGCCCCGTTTCTATTGAAGTTAAATTATTAGCATTATCTATTTTAGTTGAAGAAGCTGGCCTTTCATTGGGGCCCTTGAATAGCTGTCGTCGAACCTCAGATTGAGATGATTGCTTCGATGTATAATTTGATGATGTTGAAAATAGCATCATTAATTATCGAAAAAATGCATTTTGTTTATTGTAACTTAGAAATGAAATTCACCGGCTGGGGTTGGAATATCCAATCTTGCTTATGTAAGAACTAGGGTCCACTCTACCAATCATAGTGTTTTTTTGAGAACTCTAGATTTATTAATGAACCATAAAGGCTAAAAGGGTTTGCCTCTTTTTTTATTCTTGAAACTCAAATTAATGAATAAAAACTTTATATTATTAATTCTTTTTTGATATTTTATAATTTATATTGAGATTCTAAATGAAACCACGAGAAAAGGAATGAATATGCTCAAAGATCTGTAGAGTAAAAAAATAGAAATAAATATTAATATAAATTCTCCTAATAGAAGTACCCATTGAAAAGATATATCTAATCTTTAACTGTTAAAGCCGTATTTTAGTAAAAAAAAAAAAAAAAAGCTCCAACAAAAGCGAATTTTTAAAGACTTCAGCTCAGATAATATATCAGCAAAACGATTCATTTCTAATAAGCTTGTTCCTTGTGGCCCAATGGCAAGGCGTTCGGCTACGATTTCTCTTCTGAAACGTACGTTTAACGTGTGTATATTAGTCACTACCGAAAGATTCCAGGTTCGACCCCTGGCAAGGAAGCTTTATGTGACAATTTGGCCGAGTGGTCTAAGGCGGCAGACTTAAGTCTCACTTTGAGAAGTAATCTGCTATTCGGAAGAATGCAAGGGTTCGAACCCCTTAGTTGTCATTATATTTTTAGTTCACCTCAGGGGCATCTATTTTATTTTTTAGCTTTTTTTTGTTTGAAGATCTTTAATTAGAAAGTAAATTTTCTTCCTTTTTTATTATAACGTTAATGACAACTGATTTGGGTAAGTTTACAGTAACCAACATTTTAGTGTCCTCCGCGAAAACACTTTTATCTGAGTGATAATCTCATCACTCGGTTTATAAAATGCTAATGATCCACCATCTGCATCTTCAAACAAATTCATTAATTAATAATCTGAAATAAAGAGGTAACATATATCAAAGAATTTACCACTACGCATTACCTTATACTGTAAAACTGCATTTTTTCATACTGTTATTCTTGGAGTGGCTTATAAATATTTGCTGGGGGATAAGGGTAATGTGGGGTGTGGCGTGATTCCACTGTGAATGCACTTAGTCAATCTTGATAATCAGACCTCCACCGCTGAACTATCACCAGTTCCTAATATATAAGCCGGCCTTCCCCAACACGTTTTTTCAAATGAATAACAAACTTTAGTTTTAGTAACAAGAACATCAACAAACAACTTTCGTTTTAACAAGAATATTGACACAACATGACCTCCCGCTACTCTAACAGATTCCTTGCTCCTATCCGTGGGTACGACTTCCATACTTATTACTTTCAACAGTTTGAGGCTTCGCGACAAGAAGCTATTGCACTAAGAGAGAAGTTACAAACGGACTTCGCTCAAGAGATTAAAGATGGTCAAATGCGAGTCTTCAAGCTTTGGAGTGAACCAATTGGTCCTCACGGACTTCCCATGTTTGAATCTGACGTCAAAGATCCTGAAATTTTCGCAAGATTAATGGCTTGGTACGCTCTTAATCATGGCAGCTTGTCCGTACTCATCCATCCTCATACGACTCCTGGATCCGACGTTCTAGATCACACGCAGCATGCGGTTTGGCTCGGTGAAAAGGTGCCACTGATTATCGAATCTTTGAAGAATTTGGACGCTGAAAACAATGGTGGCCGTGTGAATGCCGTTTTCGTTGCGGATGAATAAGTAGGTCAGTCTTCTTAAGATCTTGTTATAATGGGATTGTTAAATAAGATAAGTCAAATGTTTATTTTATATATGTACTAAATGGTTAGAAAGTAAGAACTAAGCTTAGAAAAATCAAAATACATTCTTGATCATTAAACCAATATCATAGACTCTTAATTGAAGTAGCCTTTGACGATATCTCCACCAGGCACTTAACTCATAGAACAACTTTTGCCATCTGTAGCCTCTAAATGATTGTAAATCATTAATCTGTTCTTCGTATACCGTACGGGCACAATAGGTAGCCATGATCAAAAAGGTTCGCATAAAGCCCAAGGAGGACTGTAAACATTCATCGAGGTGACGGGTCAAATCATTGGTCTTAATGATAAGTAATACAATACGTGGCATTTGGTGTAATAAGATCATCAAATCACTTAAAAACGTGGGTGAAGAAACAGTTGACGACATGTTTTCAATTTCCTTATTTGTACGAGGTGTTTTAACATTGGTAACATTCTTGTAATCTCTACCGGTGATAGCAGCTGATAATAATGGATATTGTTCATCAGTGACACCAGCGAATTGTTTAGCATAACGTTTCATTGCCTCTTTATCGTTATCAATTAGGGCTAACCAGAAATGAGCATAATCATATCTAATCTTAGTAGGGATATCACGATATAAACCATGATCATAAAGGATAATTTCAAAATTATGATAACCTCGTTGAGGCTTTTCAACGGCTCTAATAGATAAATTACCACCATGGGGATCACAATGAACACCCACTTCGGGGGTAAAGATCATATTGTTAAAGATATGTGATAAACAAGACGAAACCTCCGCTCGACTAATATTATGATTATCAATATATTCTAAATCATCAATACGAGCCCCCGGAAGATACTCCATAATTAAGATACGAGGTTTAGCCATTACGATTTTTGGTACACGAAGTGCCGTGTAAGTAAGAGTGGGTTGAAAGTAAGAGTCAGTCTTTTGAGCATTTTTAGCTTCTTGAGTAAAATCTAATTCGACGTAGATTGATTTTTGCAATTCGTCACTGAGCCAAGTTAAGGGATATTCAGGGAAAACTTGATCAATAGCATTGAAAACCCACTTGGTCATGAATACATCGACGGGGACAAAATCAGCCAAAGTAGGATGTTGAACCTTGACGGCTACCGATTCGCCAGAATCTTTCAATACCGCGCGATGGACTTGACCCAAGGAAGCGGCACCTAAAGGCACGAAATCGAATTGCGAAAATGTTTCCTTGATGCTTTTACCAGTATCCTTAATGAACATAGCATCAACACTATCGATTGAGCTCACGGGACATCTATCCTGCAAAGGTTGCATGGTTTGTGTCCATTCTTGCGGGAACAGATAAGTCATTGCCGAAAGATGCTGACCTAATTTGATATAAATGCCTCCATTTTTGATTATGGCCTCCATTGCGATATTAGCACATTTCTTATGACATTCCTTGAGTGCTAGATCTTTCTCCTCGGGGGTGATGTAAACAACATTCAGGGCTCTTGAATAATGATAAACGCATCGCACGGTGGCCACAACCACGATTGATATACGCGAAGCAATGAGAGCTGCACCATTTACAAATTGTTGAGCATCATCATTGAAAAAATAAGCAACAGTGCCTAAACCGGTCAAAGCCAATAGGAATCGGGTTCCCGTAAAGCGAGCCGTGTTGACTGCTTGAATAGCTGAATCGGGTCTGGTAGAGGAGGAAGATGAGATCGGCGTCGTGTAAAAGCGCACACTGTTAGATTTAACCATCCTATAAGTCTTTAAAGACAAAAGACGTGTATTTAAAGCGGCCATAGCGGTTATTTCAGTCTTGATCATGCTAACGGTACCCAGAGGGCGAAATGTATGAACAGATCGATTCACCATCGAGCGGCCCGATATCGTATCAACTAAGCGGTGATAAATTCTCGCATCTAAAGAGCCAACATCAAGTCGTATGCTCCGTTTAACTGAATGCAACATACTGCGTTGTTTCTAATTTATTGAAAAAAAGAAAGACGATCGCGGATTATGCCGATTTAATTAAGCATAATGTTCCGGAGTCAACGGGGTTCAAGTTTCAATGCAATCACGTGACTTTGACTGATAGCGAGAAATACGAACAACATTGGTAGCATGCTAAAACAACATCTATTTTATTGAGAAATGTTTGATATTCAGTATTCATTTCCGGAATGGTTAATGATAAATCACAGACCCGATCTTGAGTTTAGCCCAATTAGTATGTATATTCAGCAAAACAAATATATTCTACAACTACGATCGCATTTATATACGTTATTAGGAGTAAAACGTTTCAACATAGGGCAGCTTTTTAAACGCAGATAATTAACGATAGCTGAACATAAATATTTACCGCTCTATCCATATAAGAGCCTTTTATCTCACCATTCTTCATTTAAACCATGAATTTACTATCCAACTCTAAGCAATATTTAGGTTGCTTTGAAGACTGATGTACGCCAGCCCTCGTAATACCTTTGTATTTTTTACTTGAAGTATCGTTCCTTCCTTTTGAATTGTTACCATCCAATTTTTTAAACTATTAATGTTTTTGTATAATATTCAAATTAGGCTTTATAAAATCAATTAATAGAAATTGATTTTCGAAAAGAAACTGAACACATAGAATTGCCTTTGAGAATGGTGTATTATTTAATTTATTCCAAATTCATAATTTTATGCCTTAATTTCAATCAATACGTAAACGTTTGTGTTTATTAATTGTAAACCGTTTAATGCTCTATATAAAGATTATTTGATTCTGAAATACAGGCTACCCGGCTGTATCGTTGTGCATCATCAGGCTGTGCGTCATGAATCATCGCCGTACATCATAACCATCCCACTGCGATATTGAAAGTGTGAAATATGTATGGCCTTCAATTCCTCAACTGTAATCCCTTTGATCGCAATTCGTCATAATATTGAATAATGCCGCAGTTGGGTAATTGGATTATTCGATTATCTTTTCTTCTCGGTCTAATATGCTTGATGGTATCGATCATTGCCCCCGGTTGGAATACCATCGTTCAACAAAATAATGTAAAGGGCTCAAAATTTATTATTCAAGATTTAACATATCGACCATTGAAGGATGACTGGAAAGATACCAAGGATAGAACTCAAATTGGCAAGGAGAATGCAACTTTTGTGATGCTAGTGAGAAATCGTGAACTAAACGAAGCGTTACATAGTATTCGAGAACTTGAGGACCGAGTTAATAAGAATCTAAAATATCCATGGACGTTCCTTAACGATGAACCATTTACGGAAGAATTTAAACGACTGACTACAGGTCTTGTTTCAGGTAAAACTGAATATTATTTAATCGAAAAGGAATTTTGGTCAGTTCCTGATAATATTGATCAAGACCGTATGAGAGCGAGTATGGATAAAATGACTCAGGACGGTGTAATTTATGGATTTTCATTATCTTATAGACACATGTGTCGATTTAATAGTGGATTCTTCTTTCGCACGGCACCACTGTTGAAGTATGATTGGTATTGGCGTGTTGAACCCGAAACGCATTATTATTGTTCATTAGATTATGATCCATTTGAATTTATGCGAGAAAATAATAAAACTTATGGGTTCGTTATAGCCTTGCAGGAATATGAAAGTACTTGCCCAACGTTATGGAACGAAACTATGCACTTTTTCAATAATTTACACCCCGAATACGTTGCTAAACAACATAGTTTTGATTTCATCGGTGATCAATCATTAGCTAGACCAGGTGATTTAGTTCCCAATACAAAGAGTGGATATAATTTATGTCACTTTTGGAGTAATTTTGAAATTGGTAATCTTAATTTTTATCGTTCAGAGGAATATTTAGATTATTTTGAATATTTAGATTCTCAGGGTGGATTCTTCTATGAACGTTGGGGTGACGCACCAGTTCATTCATTAGCATTGGCAATGCTTTTAGATAATCATCAAATTCATCATTTTGAAGATATCGGATATTTCCATCCACCATTCTGGCGGTGTCCTCAAAATGAAGAAGCTTACGCGTCGGGTCGTTGCGTATGTCCCGAAATTACAACGGATATGGATAATTTTGATTATACCATGCACAGTTGTTTACCTAGATGGTGGAAACTTACGGGGAAACATTTCGTTTATTAAATAATATTAAAGAGGAGGCAGATAGATACAAAAATGGGTATTAAATAAAAGAATTTTTTTTTTCAATTTTTTTTCATCTTATATACGTTATGTAGAGTTGTGGGATTTCATATATAATATTTAGCTATTATATACGAGGGGGGAGAGAAACGCGCCCAGCGCTTAGTAGAAGAAAGCAAGAGCAACAGAAGAAATAGCAGTTAAACCTAAGACGGCGTAACCGGTTCTGTAAACACCCTTGATAGTTAATTCCTTGGTAGTATCCCAAATCATGTGTCTAACACCGTTGAAAACGTGGAAGGTGAAGGGGAAAGCAGCGGCGGCCTTGATGGTAGTCTTGACACCTTCAGAGAGGTTACCGAACATAATGGCAATATCAGAGGAATCGAAACCGGCACCAACTAAGGGAAGGGCAACGTAACCGATAAGACCAGCGTAAAGGGCACCGGCAAGGGCAACACCAGAGACACGGTGAACAGAAGACAAGTACCAAGTTAATTGAGGTTGGTAGATAGTCAAATGGGGGGAGATAGGTCTAAGGGCACGTTGCTTCTTAAGAAGTTCTTCGGCTTCTTCAGGAGTGTGCTTGATGTAAGAGATTTTTCTATAAAGAGTTAGTAACTATTATCATAGTTAAGATAACGACAAATATACATACCTAATGGCAGCGAAAACAGCTAAATTGTTCTTGAAGACGGGACGAGCGGAGGCTAAATTAAAGTTAGTATATTGAATTTTAGGTTATGGCAGCCGACCAAGATCAGAATCAAACAGGACAACCGGAGGAAACCAGAGCAAGATTGTAGTGTATATGAGCCCGATATACCATAATACAAGACACTAGAGTCTGAGTTAAATCCCAGATAGTTGTCAGGGAAGATCGCTACATCGGGGTCTCCGATAATGACTATGCCATGTCGGTGATTAGGCAATGCCGACCGCTCGCGATCCAGACCAAACCAAAACGCAATCGGCGCGATAGAAATAAATTAAATACACATACCTCTAAGAGCAGATTGAGCAAAAGGACGAAGGGACATGGCGACGATAAAGATGACAAGAAAATCGGGGTTAACGATGTACGAGGGCAGTCAACAGAAGGGGTGAGAACGGAACACAAAAGGGAAGCACAGGCGGGAGAAGTAGGGACAGAGTGAAAAGTTGTGGGGTCGTAGTTTACGCGGGCCATAATTGGGCGAAATCTCAAACATCGGCTCCCGGCACTCCCACTATGTACCAGGTAAAACCTGGCCTGAACCGCTGACTCAGCAGCGGGCCCCACCCGATCGGGCTTTAACGGGCCAATCATCGTGCGTTTGAATCTAAGCAGTGCCTGTTGCCAGGCCGACGGCCCCTTGTGTTAAATGTCAGGCATTGTGTCAACAGTTATGCCAGAAATCCCTCACACGTTCAGTGCACAACCAACGTGCATTTCTTTCCTCCCAACGCGTTGGATTCTGTCAAATCAACGTTTAGCAGTGGTCCGCGCGAGCCCTAGACCGATCTTGCGCTTGAGTTTTCGGTGGGTTTTCCATTCCCTTATAAAGGGTCGCGCGCGTCTATTTTTTTCTTCTTTTTCCCTTTTTTCTTTTTTCCTTAATTAATTTTTTAGGTCTCACCGTTGGGCCGATCAGCTTTGGTTGATTGGTCCTGATCCCCACAGTGTAGTTCGAGGGATTTGATGCACCGTGGACAAGTCTTTTGGCCACAACGCGGGCGTCCCATGAACATCGGTCGGATCGTTGTAATACTATTTATGGTGTTACGGTCCCGACTGACGGATTACTAACTTCGGTTGGTCTTCTGTACAGTATGCTCTGTTTTATGAAATGCGGTGCACCTTCTCGGAGATGCATTGTAACGCGGCGACCCAGATATATATGGCCTTCTAATCGCTTGGTAGTTCGCAAAACTTTTAGCTATCCTAAGTTTCATGCTTGGTCTAAATCCTTTTATTTAATTTAGTTATATAGATTTATAAAAAAATAAAAATAAAATAATATTTAAAATTACTCAACTCATTGTTCATCAATTCACGCTCGGCACTCATTTATGCCATCTTATAGAAGGTTAAGCCTGTTCTAACCGCTTTTCTTCGATCAGTAGTAGCTATACCATTTTTGACTTCTTTTTCGATTTTTCGATTTTTCGATGTATCTATATTGCTCACCTCTCCTCTGGCTCAAGGATTATTCCTCCCTTCTTATCTCTTCCTACCCATCAATCGGTATACATCTATCTGCTAAAAAACATTCATTTGTAGCTTCATCTTGGCCCAACCTTTGAATCAACCCTTTACCCTCAAGTTTATGACAAAGTAACTTGTACAACCAACTTTCCACCCGGCAAAGTATGTATAATTTTAATTACAATAAAATTAACATCTAAAACTCGTCTCCGCCCCCCTCAATAAAGTTCCATTCAAGGCCCTGCCATTTTGGGCGGTTCGCAGCCCAGCTGCAATGCACTCCCGCTGCTCGCGAACGGCTTTTTGGGACCAATGATGAAAATTCAGATATCATTGAAAAATTATAGGCGCTATTCTTGGAGCTTCCCGAAGAAGAAAATAGGAACTAAAAATTCGGTAAACATTTAGTTTAAGATAGACCAAAATTAAAGGTACATATTTCTGGACCCTGTTTTATACCCTGTTTTCCCTTTAATGTGCTTACTATATTTGATGCTGGATTTTCTTTTTGGAGAAAGAAATTTTAGTATCGTAGAATAATTTTCTTCTTTTCATTGAAAAAAGGGAAAAGACGAAAGGAAACTTCTTTAATTACCGTGATTTACTTTTACTAACCCTTTGTTAATTGAAACCTAGATAACACGATTCACATTTACCTGTGAACCATACTGAATATTTTTTTTCGCTTGGTTTTTTGAATTTCATAATATTCTAAAAAACTAGCCCTACACTCTCGTTCATTTAATTTCAAACGTCCACCTAATAAAACCTTAAAATGAGTGCTACTGATTCTAATACTACTAGCAAGTACGTTAACCATCAATTATCGGTTGGTCTTGACTCTACTGATGCCTTTGAAGGACCTGAAAAGTTGCTTGAAGTTTGGTTTGCTCCCGATAAGGGATCACTCCCTAACCAAATGAATAAAGATGGCCTTATGTGTGTCGCCCGTGAAAGATGGGAAGAGCTATTAGATTTGGTTAAATGTAAAGTTCTTTCGGTGGTTAAGTCTCCCGGTATGGATGCTTACCTTTTATCAGAATCATCATTTTTCGTTTTCCCCCATAAGTTAGTATTAAAGACTTGTGGTACTACTACGACCTTGATTGGATTACCTCGTATGCTTGAAATCGTTCGCCAAGATGCCGACTACCCTGAAAATGAACAACCATGGCGTGTATTTTACTCTCGTAAGAGTTTTATGTTCCCCCATAAGCAAATCCACCCTCATACCTCATGGAAGGATGAAGTTGAATATTTAGACAACCATTTCGATAACGGTTCAGAAATGCTTGTAGGAAATGCTGATGCTGATCATTGGTACCTTTACACTACTGTCCCCCGTTACCCTGTACCCAACTATTTACCCCTTGGTGGTGGACATGATAGTGAAAATGAAACTTTAGGATTTGAAGATGAAAATTTAGAATTACTCATGACTGAATTAGATTCTGATCACGCTCAACAATTTTTCACTGATAGGATCCCCGGATGTCCTGATATTTTAAACAACCAAACTACCATTAGTACCGGCTCTGTGGCCGCTACCAGTGGTTTTGATACCCCTATTTCAATTTCCTCGGATGATGAAGACGATCTTATGGCATCTAGTGTTAATAGCTTAGCTTCAGTTTCTACTACTGCATCATCTATCATCACTGCTGCCGATAAGGATCCTGGACACTTTTTGGGTCAAGCTGTTGCTAAACAGAGTGGAATCAATGGAATTTACCCTAATGAAGTAGTTTCTCATACCATTGATTCATTTGGGTTCGCCCCCTGTGGATACTCATGTAATGCCGTTTTCCCTAACGCTCATTACTATACTATTCATGTTACACCCGAGGATAATTACTCTTATGCTAGTTTTGAATCTAACGTACCCGCTAAGAGATACGGATTGAAAAATACTGATATCGTTGCTCGCGTTTTAGGTATTTTCCGTCCTGGTAAATTTTCATTAGTTTACTTCAAGGCTGGTGGTTCATCAAAGAAGGACCTTATTGATGATACATTTAAGGACTATAAGCAAATCCACAAAATGATTTACGAATTAGACGGTTATCATCTCATCTTTATGAGCTTTGAATTGCTTAAATAAATTAAACTTTAAATATGTAAAGATAGATTTAATGACAAATATTAAAGTGATAAAAAAAGAAATAAAACAGTATTAAAAATAAAAATATATATATGTATAAGGGTATCAAGAGCGCCGAGCGTAGCGAGAGGTGAATGAGGCGAAATGACGAGTGATGAGCGGTTCGTGTATGATGAGTGATGAATACATGAATTTATATTTCATCCTTAGTGTTCCATTCACTCACTCACTTTCGTTGCACTCAAGTTCATCCACTTTTGGTTCGCTCAAATTTTATTAATATCAATATCAGCAATAGACACTGCATCATCATCAAACTCAACGTCATCATCATTCAAACCAAAATCATCAAATACACTACCCTCGTTAGTACCACGATTAAACTCTAAATCATCAATAACGAAAGAATCATGACCCTCTTCTAAATCTTCATCGTCAAGGACATTAGGATTTGACGGGAGTTCATTAGCTGTCGGTTTAATGTAAGCGACATAAATAGCACTACCAATAATAATAACACTACCTAACCAAGACCATACATCAGGTGTACGATGAAACAGAACTTTTTCCCATAATAACGCCCAGATTAAATTAGTATAAGTTAAATTAGCCCCCCTAGCGGCCTTAACTCTTTGTAAACCTGCCGTTAAGAGGGTTTGCATTAAAAATCCACAAATACCCAACATGGTTAAAATTAACCATTGAATAGCGGTATGAGGTAATACGAATCCAATACCGGGGATTAATAAGAGACCAAAGAATGATATAATACAACAGCATACTGAAAAGTAACTTACAGTGACAAGTGGATACGCTCGTTTACCGATACATCTAATCGAGACATAGGCCGATGAAACGCCACATACACCAAGCAGACCCACTAAGACACCCTTTATGTGATCCTCGGGTGATACATCATGAGCGGCGTCACCATTAATGGACGCTGATACAACTCTTAGTACAAGAGCGATTGTTGCATGACTCGAAAATAAATCTATGAGGAATTGAGGTCTAGCAATCATGATTACACCACTTAATGAAACCAATCCACCGAGGGCTTCTATTTTAGTGAAAACTTCACCAAGACAAATCCAGGCTAAGAGACCTGTGACTGTAGGCGCTAAAAAGGTTATTACTACCGCATCAGATATAGTCAAGTATTGTAAGGAATAATATAGACCGAAAACGCCAAAAAAACCGGTAGAACCTCTAATAAAAAGTAATAGTCTTATACCCTTGGGACCTAATACGAAATCTGGTACGCGTGTATAGTACATGTAAGCAAAGCATAGTACATAGGTAATACTCATACGAATGAATAATATTTGCAGTGGGTGAAATTGCGGCGTGGATACAGTTTCGAGTAATTTGGCAGTTGTAGACATCCCAGAATTAAAAAATTGTGAAAGCAAAATTAATTTTATCCCTAAATCTTTGTATACCACATATTGAACTAACTTTTGATACTTTTGTCTTAACGATAAATTACGACCACCGTAAGAGCCCAGATAGGTCTCAACTCTGTCCCTTAACGATTTTGGAACCTTCCGAGTTGTTGGATCGACAGGGCATTCCTCACCATCATTCAAGGATGAAGAGAGAAATGGCTGTGATTGTTCCTGCTCGAGACCGCGCTCATGGTCATGGCCCGAGGAGGGGTTATTATAAAGAGCCATAAAATATTAGCAAAGCAGTAGTGGGAAAAACACACACTTAAAGACTCAGACAAGAATGAGAAACCACAAAATATACAATTCTAGGTGGTACGAGCTAATATTTCAGCTGGGGAAGAAGCGAAAGAAGGAAGAAGAAGGGGTAAATTTTCCAAAAGCGCCAAAAAAATTAATCACAGAATGAAAAAAACCCCAGGAATTCCCACATACATATACATGGCTTATCTGCCCCACTCCGCCCTGTAATCGTGGAGAACCCTTGAATCAGTTTGTCCCAACAGCGGCTTTTTGTTGCGTAATTTCTCAACTCCGATCCACACAACATAACACAATATAATATAAAATAATACAATGTTTTCTTGCGTCAGACCTCATACATTACGCTGGACGACTGTAGTCAAAAATTCGGTTCAAACGAATGCTATAAGATTCTTAGCCACTCCTCCCGCTCAGCCAACTCCCGTTAAACCAACTCCCGTTAAACCAACTCCCGTTCAGCCAACGTTGGAGTCGACAAATCAACCAGCTGAACCCAAGAAGGAAGAACTCAATAAGCATGTATGTTAAAAGTACTAATCAGATCTCTTGTGTGTATATAACTAACAATTTTTTAGGCTGCATTCTATCGTTACTATAGTAAACCTTTGCTTAAGATGTTTGCCATTTCATTTGTCACTTTACAGGCATTGAAATTAGCTTGGAGTGCCGTTGAGGATGAAGAGACAAAGGGGAAATATGCCAAGGCTGAAGAAGAAAGACATCAGAAGCGATTGACTGAGCGCGAAGAGTGGAGAAATCGCAAAAAGCTAGAACGTGAGGCTAAAAAGAAAGAAGCTGAGACAGAATCAGAAAAGTAATATGGGTGGAGGGAACGATTAAAATACATATAAGTGGAATTGGTATATAGGAGGAATGATAAATCTTAATCACGAACTCTCGCTTGGCTCGAGCTCGTTCATTCAGTTATTTAAAATTTCATTAAATTCATTAACCTAGCAGTACTAGACAGACATCAATTCTTTCTGACATTAAATTCCAAAATAAACAAAACAAAAACATAAAAACGTATAAACCCAGGATAAAAATAAATAAATAATAAAGACTACAAAATATGAGTGGACCATTGACGTTGCTTGATTAAGTACGCACATACCACTCACTCTCGCTACGCTCGAGTTTGACTAACTTTATTTAGGCCTTAACTTGATCCTTCAATCTCTTAGCGACGGCATCAATGAATTCTTCGGTAAGAACATAAGAAGAACGATCAGTCTTACCAGAGGCAAGAGCTAAATCCTTAGTCATAATACCGTCAATTTGAACGGTATCAAGGGTAGCCTTTTCAAGGGCGGTAGCGAAACCAACAACTTCAGGGGTTTCATCAATGGCACCACGCTTAGCGATACCTCTAGTCCAAGCAAAGATGGAAGCAATTGAGTTAGTTGAAGTTTCCTTACCCTGTTGGTGTTGTCTATAATGTCGGGTAACGGTACCATGGGCGGCTTCAGATTCAAAGGTCTTACCATCGGGGGTAACAAGAACTGAAGTCATAAGACCAAGGGAACCGAATCCCTGAGCGACGATATCGGATTGAACATCACCATCATAATTCTTAAGAGCAAGAATGAAACCACCCTTTGATTTAATCATTTGAGCAACCATATCATCGATAAGACGATGTTCGTACCAGATACCAGCGGCTTCAAAGTCCTTCTTGTAAGTAGATTCAAAGATTTCTTCGAAAATATCCTTGAAACGACCATCGTACTTCTTTAAGATAGTATTCTTAGTAGAGAGGTAAAGGGGCCATTGCTTATTAAGGGCCAATTTGAATGATGAATGCGCAAATCCAATGATTGATTCATCGGTATTGTACATGGCTAAACCAACACCAGGTCCCTTGTAATCGTAAACGTTCATAACCTGGGGTTCACCACCGTTAGCGGGAGTAAAAGTTAATTCCAGCTTACCAGCACCGGGGATAACTAAATCAGTAGCCTTGTATTGATCACCGTGAGCGTGACGACCAATGACAATAGGTTGTTCCCAACCGGGGATAATACGGGGGACACGGGGGATAACAATGGGTTCACGGAATACAGTACCACCGAGAATATTTCTAATAGTACCGTTGGGAGATAACCACATTTTCTTTAAACCGAACTCCTCGACTCTTTGCTCATCAGGAGTAATGGTAGCACATTTAACACCGACAGAGTACTTCTTAATGGCATTAGCGGCATCAACGGTAATCTTATCGTCGGTTTTATCACGGGATTCGATACCTAAATCGTAATACTTGAGGTCGACGTTCAAGTAAGGATGGATTAATTTGTCCTTAATGGACTTCCAGATGATACGGGTCATCTCATCACCGTCTAATTCGACAATGGGGTTCTTGACATTGATCTTCTTGAAGGTGGAGTAAGCACGGAGGGCGCTGAAGGAGCGGATAGATTGAGCCGATCTGAACATGGTATAATATGTATGTATATAAATATACGTGAGGCGATATAGGACAGAATAGTGCGAGACCCGCAGTATATATAGGAAAGGCGAACGGAGACAGCGTGCTGTTTTGCCAAACGCAGTCTCAATGCTCGACGGCGTGGCCTGCGGCGGGCGGGGGTGAGTCAGTGATTGAGTCACCGTGGTTCCTGAAGGCCCTGGTGAGTGGTAAGAGTAACATTAATTAGAGCAGTGTTTAATCTCAAGAATTGAATTAGATAAATCATTAGAACAAACAAACTAAATAGAGAATCTAGAGGAAATTCCAGGAACAGAGAACACGGTCCAACGCGGCCCGCGCAATGCTCTGAGTTCAGAATGCCGGCGGCTCGCTGGGAGATGATCACTGAGGTCGGTGTGGTCGGGATAGACCCGGTTCAGTGATTTCTTAGGTAATTCATGGTATTACTAAGACTAAGACTAAAATGACATCGACGTCTTCTTTTATACCGCTATCGGCACCTTATTTATTCTGTTCAATTTGCTTTGCACCGCGTTCCACGGGTCCACTATGGCTAACGGCTTGCGCTCACCTGTTGTGTGATAGGCATTTACCCCAGACGATACCAATGGATCCTGTTCACACTGAATCAACGACGTCAACTCATTAATGTATAACTTGTAGCACCCATGATGTATCAGTGATATCAATGAACTCATTGTCCGATGAACTAGAAAGCTTTTTCTGTCCATTCAGTGATAAATTAGATGGTGTAGCCGCGGCGGCTCGATTTCAATATAACGCCCTTAATCAACTTATCATACGTCAACGTACTGTTATTGTTAGTTGGAACAATAGAATATCACATCAGAGAGAAGTTATGAAATCGGCTCATGATGAATTGTATCAAGTTAACGTTTATAAGTCGTGAGTGATGGGAATATACATTACAACATTGTGGCTTGTGGTGGCGGTGTATACAACACTAACTCATTATTATGTTTTAGGCAAATCAAACAATTACAAGCTGAAAATGCTCAATTGAGACAACCATTAATTGGTGATACTTGCCCTACACCAGAATCTACTAACCATCGTAATAATTATAATTTACCGTCCCAGGTTCAGCCCCAGCCCCAGGCTCATACAGCTAGATTTGTGTCTAGTTTCCAATCTAATGTATCAAGGCGTGGTCAAGATCAATCTAGTCCTTATTATAATAGACGTATTTCCACATCTCCCTATACCACACGGATTACACAGTCTCTTGTAGGTGGTGGAGGAGGCCCGTCTTATGGTGGAGTTGACCCGTCTGACACCAACCCTACTTATATGGCATCACCTGGATCGCCATTTCAAAGAAATTTAAGATCACCTCATATCGCGCCATTTGATCTATCTCATAGTTTAAGGGGTTTTAAGTATTATAAAACCTTACGCAGTAGTAATTCTAGAACTCAACCACAACGAGTTCAATCGGATCAAACAAATCAATTGCCATTGGTTCATAGTCCGTTTTTCCGTCAGTCCGTGAATGAATGAATGAATGAATGAGCGAGTGAGTGTTATCTACAACTACAAATTAAGATGGGCAACTTTGAATAATAAAAAAATCAAATTCTTTATAAACAAAAAAACATGAATGAATAACGAAAACGAGGAAAAAAATACGTGTATATATCGAAAAGGAATGGATAAGGAATAAAAAGAAGTCAAAAGTAAGTCAAAAGGAAGTCATTAAAAATAAATAAGCTCAAGTAGAATAATTAAAACGTAGAAAATGAATATAAATAATGAAATTAGAATGAAACGTGCGAGGGTGAGAAAATTACTCAACTTACACTCGGTTCGCTAGAGTGAGTTTTCAATGTTTTTTGATTCAATTTTTAATTTTGGTTATACATCTAAGGCTAAACAGATTGATTCGAAATATAATTTGAGTACGCGGAATGCACGCAGTACATTGATATCGGAATGCTATTTTTGACTATCGATTATTATAGGAGACGACCCGATTAGGAAGACTTCTTGATGTGGAAGTAAGCGATACCGAAGGGTAAGAAGAAACCAACGGCGAAGAAGGACCAATGAACAATGGGGTAGGGGATCTTTCTGTTGTGGACCTTGAAGGGAAGGTTATTGTAGGGACCTTCGGGGAAATGGGCGGGTCTAGCGACGGTGGAGGCGAAACCACGCTTAGAGACGGGCTTAGCAGCTCTGATGACGGATCTGGCAAACATGATAGATGATGGAATCGGGCGTTAACGGGGATGGGGAGAGAGGAAGAAGGGGAAGAAAACCGTGAGCAGAAATGACGCCGACACCGGCTGCAGTGGAGCCACTAAAAATGTGCCGTAGTGGAAGGTCATAGTAGAATATCGGCGGCTAGTAGTCAGCTGACACATGGTCCCACTATCTTGCTCCGGATAGTTTGATCGGCAACCGGTGGAGACATTTGAGACCGTTGATTGGCCCCAAGGGCAAGGTACGCCCCAACCAACCGGGTAACTAGGTGGACGAAACATTAAGCCAATGGGAGTCGATGGTTTGACACCACGCCGCACCGCTAAGCTCGGGTGCCGCAGTGTCTGGGGCAATATCCAACCCCCGGCGCCTGTGACCAATCATCATGCAATAAAGTCAGGTGACCTGACTCGCCCATGCGTTCGACTGACTCAGCCCCGACCAATCCCCCCGAGGCAAATAACTAAATACTCTTAACTACGCGCGCAAAAACCGCCCCTTTCGCGCCCCTTTAACCGGCTTATAGCGGGTGAGCTGATAAATAACTATGGGGTCACACTATTCGCCCACCACGCATTTTTTTCAACCCGCGAGGCTGCCGGTCCACGCTACTCATTTTTTCTCGTCCCATTCTCCTTCCCCCCCTACTATCTACCCCCCAATACTACAATCTTTGTATTAAACATCTCCATATTCGAAAATGATTAAGCCTATTACCGGTACCCTTAAGAGAAGAATTATCACCGACATCACCGTTGGTTTTGCTGTTGGTGGTGTTATTGCTGGTGGCTGGTGGTGGGGTTTCCACAAGCCCATGGTCGCTCGTCGTGACGCTTGGTACATTCAAAACGAAAAGGCCAAGTCCGCTTAAATGGCCTTTTGATTTTCAAGAATCGAATACAATTCAATTGATGGTGTTATGAGATGTCTGTTTCTCGACTATTTTGGTGTGTTTGGTGTACTTTGGTGTGTTTCGATGACATAAAGCCCGACATTTAGTGTTATGCTCTCATGTATCACGTTATCTCGACCATTCGACCTCAATCTTACTCGCTCTCAATGAAGTGAGCTTGAAGCTCTTTGTCATCTCATCTACGTCTTCAACTCTTAACTGCATTCCTTTCTTTTCACTTGTTATTTAATCCCTCTATTTCGTCTCCTTTTTCGTTTTATTCTATTCATCATTGTTTTACCATAGAAACTTTGCTCATATTCCCCCTCCCCTGCTCACCCTTTCTATAAACTTCAATCAAGTTTATTTCCTTATGCTATTTCACTCAATTTTTATTCATAAAGATATCTACGTTTTTTTATCCAGTTTTCTGCAAGTTTCATTTTCATATTCATTTTTTTCATTTCATTTCATTTCCATTCCCAAACCTCTTCTTTCTTCTTTCTCCTCATCTGATGCCAAATCCCTCACTTTCATTCATTGCCATTGTTAATTTGCTCACTAATTTCCCCTTAGTTTTATACTCATATAGTCCAAGTTGATTAAAGCATGTATGAGAAATTGGGAACCTTTCACAATCAGGTCCTAATCGACAAATTTTAAATTTCAAATTAATAATCCCCGTTGCTGGCACCCTATCAGAACCTGTAATAAATCTTAGTAATTTCTTTTGACCCTCACAATCTAAATGATTGTTGAAAAATTCCCAAAACCATTGAATTACTTTGATCTTCTCCATTTCTCTAGGCCCCCATTCTTGATATGTTGTAACTGATTTTAATGCCTCTACATCAATACCCTCTTCATCACTACCACGAATTAATAATTCTAATTCTTCTGGTCTAAATAAAGTTAATGAATTACCACCAACGACTTCATAAAATCCACTTTTAAACGCAGAAAAGGCGGGTTTAATACAAGTTTGTAAATGATAATTTATAACGCGTTGTACATAATCTTGCCGATTCTTTAAATTCACAATTCTTGTATCACCATCGATAATTAACGGTTTATCGATTAAGACTCCACTAGCCGATTTAATTGTTACAGTAAAATTTAAATCAAAAATTTCCTCAAATGGTGTATCTCCATCGTATGATAAGATCTTACCTAAACTTCTCCCGAAAGATGGTTTAAGTTGACCGAAATCATGTAAATTATAACTACTACCCAATAATAATTTGAATATGACTGGTGGTAATGCAAGATCCAGAATAGTTGAATTATATAATGCCAATCCTAATGCAACTCCAGCGTACTTATACTCCTTTAACCGTTGATTATAATTAGTCAAAGAGTTTGAAAACCAATAATAATTTGATTCTTCATCAATTTCAAATAATCCACTATTAAGGAAAATTTCCTTTGTTAATAATAAAAACCATTCCTTCCTCAATCCACCTGCATCAATCCCCGGTTCGCCCTTGAATATAATCCTAAGACTCTTTTTATAATTAGCCGCATTGGCTTCGAATGATTCAAATGAATCGGAAAGTATATTATCCCTTCGAATTGTAATTGCATATATCGTAGGTATATGTCTCTTTTGATCAATTGAATCGAAAAATGCTTCACGAGCCCTTGACTCCATTTGTTTACGAGCTTCATATTCAAGGATTATTGTTTTAGCCCCCATTGATAGAAGGAATGGGAATTGACAAAATGCAAATTTTGGACCCGCTATTGTATTGCTGTAATTCTCATCATGGTTTATCGTTGTGGTTGATTCAGTTTGAGTTCCCGTGACATGAATATAACTTTCAACCGCTACTACCATTGCCCTATCGCTACTATAATTAGTATTATAAAGCTTTTGCCAAAAGTCGAAATCACCATAAACATCAATATAATCAACCATAGTATTATAGAAAAATGATACTGGCACTTTAGAGCTTGATATATTAGCATTGAAAAATATTGATAATGCCTTAGCGGCCGATGATATTTTCCATTGAGTACCATAATCTTCGACTTTAATCTTGGGAATACATATCCCTCCATTATTCCTTTTCCTTAATATTTGCCTATTACTATCAGAACCCGATCTTCCTAAAAGTGTGGTCCAGGCTGACGCTGTTGCTGATGATATCACTTCAGATTCCTTCATCCCTAATGAAATTTTTAAATTATCGGTTAATATATTACCAATATAAGAAATTAACATGTTTACTTTACTTTCATAACTTTCTTGCGGAAATCGCGCAAACCAGTTTAAAAGATAATGACTATTCGTCTTACCACAATGAGCTAAAAATCCAATAACCCTTGTCAAAACTGAATAACTCAAATTATGTACCGTCTTGGAAACCCCGGTTGAAAGAGTTAATTTTGATGATGTCGAAAGATAGAGCGTTGGAATTTCAAGTATAATTAATAGGAATCTCATTTCAATCGCTGAACTAAAAAGACATGTCGGTCGCATTAATAATGCATTAACAGCTTGAAGAATAATTGTAATTGGCCTCTCTGAGGGTAATGATGATATTAAACAAAAAAATTCTGCTAATTCATTATAATTTATTCCGGGCTTTGAATAGCTTAATCTATCACTTGTTGCCTCCATGAATGAATTATTCAATACTTCGAAATGTGAGAATGCATAATTCAAAACGGTTTCCAACTTTTGAAAACATTCAACATTAAATGTGTGATTTGAGTTAATAGCAGTTTTGGATTGCTCACTGAAACATCTTTTGATAAGATACTTGGTGTAATGTAATGTTAATGGCCTCGGTTGCTTTACCATAAGGTAGGGCTTTTGAAGATCATGGTATGTATCACATATCGTACCTAAAAAACATCAGAAAAACAGTTCAATTAGTCTTTTGATCATAGTATAAAAATTAATTCTTTTCTACTTACATCGAAAATATGATACATTCTGGGGAACGTTTAACCGAGTTCCACAACACCTGCATTGTTGTACGCCCTATATTTAGAATGATTAGAAATAGTTAATTTTGTAAAAATAAAGGATAAAAACATACCATTTTCAAGGATTCATTATCCTCATCGAAGTCCTGTTGCGGACAATTGGCATTGGCGGCAGATACCTGCTTGAAAATATCAGTAGCCGAAGAGTGAGTAGAGATCCGCGGAACTGCCTTACCGCCAGGTATGGTTCTAATTGAAGCTATCGGGGATGTCGACTCTGTGATAGCATCATTAACGTGTCCACACTCTGTCCTTTTGCTTGAGCTCTGACCTCGAAACATAGATAATTTTGACCACCCGGCCATCGTATAGGTAATTGATTTTATTCTTCAGGGATTGTCGCGCTGAAACTTCAAACCTAATACTTGAATCTGCGCCTTCAGTGAATGCACTAGAAAGCTTTGGTATTCAATTTAGCAAAAAAAGGGTATGCGTAGAAATATACACTCTGGAGTTCAATTACCGAGCGGAAAACTATCGAAACTTGCGAAAATGGATGATTGAACTAAATGATATCCTCGAACGCAGCCCAGCCGATTAAGCATGGTCCCCTTATCGGGGAACATGATGATGATTAGTAAGCACATCCCAATATATATTATCGAGAGTGAATAACTCGGTTATACCTTCTTACAAGTGAATCGGCCAGTTAAAAAATGCTAAATTTAGTTTAAACATTAGTTGTATGACTATTAAAATCAACACACATATATCTGCTCTGAATTACTTTGTTCATTTGATGTTCCGCTTCAATGGTGCATGCGCACTCTTCCGAATGAGACAAGTGGAACTTACAGTTCTGCAAAGCAAGAATAAGCGAAAATAAGCGAAAATAAACGAAATTAGTAATAAAACCGATATATCTTTGTTATTGTTTGGACTATTCATGCTGAGTTTTTGGTTGATTTTTGGTTGATTTTTTTCGAAGTATTTATTTATTTTTTGATTATTTTTAGTCTACCTAGTTTTTTTTCCTCTGAACCAAAATATTGTAATTGAAATATATATATAAGGCAAATGTATAAATAATACAAACTTACATATTTGATTCAATTATATCCTTACCATTGATAACACCACTGGTGGCAATAATTAAATTTCTATCATCTCTTTTTCTAATTTTTTCAGCAATCAGTTTAAGACAACTTATTTCACCATATGTTATACCACCTAAGAGAACCACAATTGTTGTTGCACCATTATTAGACCTAGTCATAATTTTTCTTAATCTCGATTCCTTAGAGTCAGAATCTAAAACTTGATCAAATGTTTCACCCTTTACATTTTTCAAAACATCTTCAAACCCCTTCCATCCCTCGGGTCCATTGGAAGAATAGTTACTTTTACCATTACGGGAATTAGTTATACCAGAGAATGACGGAAAACTTTGCTTATCAATGATACATTGAACTAAACGGACTGATAATGGAACATAACCACTGTAAATGGACGTTATATCGTTTTTGCTTGATAATGATATGTTTAGCTGCCTGTTCAAGAATTCATCTAATCGAATTTCAATCTTTTGACTTTGTTCTAAGCTGTTATCATTTTGTTGTTCATTAGAGATTGTTAAATTCGCTAAACCAGTATCGTTATCATCTTCATCACCCAATTGATCTGAGATTAATGATAAAGGTTTACGTAGATTATTATATGAGGTAGCCAATGTAGGAATCGAACGAACCGAAACACTCGACGATGCAGATAAGAACAATGACGACGAATTGAAATTTGATGAGGCCATTGTTTGAGATTGAGATTGTGATGACGCTAAGGGCAATTGTCCAGCGAATGCAGATGAAAGAAAGTTTGTAGAATTTGAAAATTTGGCAAATAAAAGACCCTGAGTCTCTAGATTTTGAAACGTTATCAGATGCTCATAACCATAACTCTGTAGAATGTCTTGCTTATAGGTATTCAAATCTTTTAACTTAAGACCTCCTTCCATTAAACACTGAATACAAATCAATCTCAAAACCATAGTAAGATCCGATTCTTTGCAGATTAACACTTCAATTGTATTTTGAATTAACTGTGAGTTCTGGGTATTCGCAACCAGATTTTGCTGAACTTCAAGCCATTTATTGAATTCATCTCGCTTAATGATATTCATAAGTTCTTCACTTAACGCAGTATGGAATCTTAAATTTTGATGAATATTTTGTAAACCCCCTAATTTCCCAACAAATTCTTTAATTTGAGAAACTGTTGTAGCTTTATGTCTTGAGTCATAATCAGTTTGTAATTGTCTCGCCACTTTGTTTAATAACGAACCCACTTTTGAGAAGTTAATATCTTTTAAAACCTCAAATAACTTATCGTTACTTGACCTAATAGTAACCTTTTTATAAGTCTCATGAGCTGCTGTACCCACTCGAGTACTATTTTTGTTACCAATATTTTGATTTCTTAGATTATCACTAGTATTACTATCAGCCGTATCGCTGTTCTGAGAACCACCAGTACTACCTTGCACAACTGAACTAGGTATTTCAACTTGACCCCATTCGTTAACATCATAAAATTCATCAATAAGGCCCAAATAACTTAATTGGGTAAGTAAAGGTGTAACCATATCACATTCTCGATCAATGATTACTATTTGATCAATATTTCGACCAATTAATGTATCTTTATAAACCCATTCAAACCTAGCTGACGCAATATCTTCAGCTGAAACTGAACTACTAGCATCATTATTCGGATACTTTGAATGAGTATTTTTACCGCCATTGCCACCGCCCTCATTCGGTTCATCCATACCACTAGCTAATGCCACATCACGTTCAAGCCTCAATCTTGCCAATAAATCACATACAAATTTAGCTCCATTACCCTTGCCGGTGATTCTACCCGCTAATCCCCATTTCGTCTGTAAATCATGCAATGCCAATGCTATCAGATAGGGGGTTTGAGCCGACAACAGACTATTAGTTGAAACAACTTTTTCATTTAATGCCGTAACTGAACCCGCATGCGCATTAATAGCCGTATACGGCAACGCTAACGACAGCACAGGACATGTGCCTGATTTAGATGATGATTTAGATGATGATGATGGTGAAGATGATCCGGTTTCAGAACCTGTCCCGTTGGAAATATTATCCAGGGGTAAGAAATGTAGATTCCACTTGTAAATGTTTATATCACCGAAAACTCCCCTATCTTCGAAAACTTCAACAAATGATCTACTTTCCTCTGGGGCCAAAATAACGGCAATCTCTGGTTGACTGCGCGTTGACGCATTAGCACCCTGTTTTGAAGCTTCGATAATTGAGGATACATGATTAGCAATTTCAGCAGCAGCAATATAATTAGCCGAGGATGCTAGGTAAACTACCTTAGAATTAGACGCTAAAAGATCGTCGTATACCGGTAAAGAGGATAACTCTGAATTAAGCCAGAATATCTTATCAATACCATGCTCCTGTAAAGTAGATAACCGAGCTACCAGAGATAACGATGCTGATAGAGTTTTATCAAGGATAAGATATTTTTTACCCACGATCTAAATGAAAAGTATGGCACAATTGAGGTTAGTTAAAAAAACTTAACTTTTCCTTATAAATAACCAATTGGATTCCAAATGTTATCGAGGATCATGCTTAGGATCCCACTAACCTAATACCAAGTTTGATGTCTACAACAATTGACAAAGCAGAGGCAAGAAATAAAACTTACCGAGTCTAAGATATTGACCAAAGACAATGATGTCTCGGCTGATAATACCTGTGGATCAATCATTGTGTGTGTGAACAGTGTTTTCTCTCGGATCACGGTCGATGGTGTGAACGAGGCTATCCCGAGATACGCACCGCTTTCGTACATTGGGAGAACAGTCAGCAAGATCTTAATGTTCATTTGAGATGGTACTGTTAACACGATAAAACTGTTTTTTACTGACAATTTATTTAAGAAAATGAGATAAGATAAGATAAAATAAATGAAATAAAATTACATAACGTAAAGTTCCCTAACTTTACCTTTAACTTCACGAGATAAGTCCATGTGATCAAAGTAAACACCAAACTTATCTACGATTTCCACAAAGCCAATATAGACAGAGCCCATGATAACATTAATTTCTTCTAAATTAGGTAATTGAGGTGATCTTTGAGCATCAATATCAGACCAATGAATAGAGGGGTCCTTTAAAAAGGCATCCAGGGCGTTCATAGCCAAACAGAGTTCATGCAGAACTTGAGGAATATCTCTTTGAACTGTACCGTATATATCTTCATCGATAGAATGCACAATAAAATTACATAAAGCAGTAATAGCATTCATTGTCAAAACAGGGTTAGGAAACATAATCCTAACTCGTCTTTGAATAGTTTGTCGGAATGGTATACCCATTCTAGATGCGAAAAACCAATCACGGTAAGAAGAATATTGCTTCAAAAAGATCTTGGACTTATCTAAAGTTGTCTTAAGTGAATTGACCATATCATTAGATATCGAGGCACTATTATCCTGAAATCCTTCCACAATTCTATGGGAAGGTCTACCCCTAAGGAAAATGTTATCATATTGAATGGGGATAACCGATGAACCACTAGATTTGATTTCAGGTTGTTGAACCGATTGAGAAATATTTTTATCTGATTTTTTATCAGTGGCGTTCATGATTTCGCTAAGAACATTGGAGCATTCTTTTAGTATTTGACCCCAGATAGGAGTTTCACGATTGATATCCTTGAAGATTTCAGTACGACGATTGGGTTGATTAAGAGAAATATAGAGAAGTTCCTGGAATGCAAGCATTCTAGTCAGGGGACGCTTCGCTGCTCTAATGCCAGTTATCAAAGTACCATTTTTATCCTTTGATTTCTCACTGATACATGCATTTCTATGAAGTGGCCCCAGAGACATGTAAATAGAGAACGATACATTAGAAAATTCCCAGATGAACATGAGTAAAAATGATGCAAAAGTCGTTTCAACTAACATGTAAACAGTAACAGGGAACTTATAATAAGCGTTAGATCGGTGTAAGATGTAGAAAAAGCGGAAAAATTGAATAGAACTATTCCAAACTCTATTTCTAAAGGCCAAATATAAAAATGGTGCTAATAATGTTGAAACTAAAGAGCCTAAGCCCGCCCTTAAAAGCATTTGAGGAATTTTACGTTGAATTCTTATGCGGGGAATAGCATTCACTGTGACCGAATGGAAATAAAGTTTATCAATATCGAAAATAGTGTGGATAAGTGTGTATAGCAAAGAGACAACCAAAGCAAAGAAGGCCAAGTACAGCGCTCTTTCGTTAATGATAGGTGGCTCATATACCTTCACAGTCTTTGTTATGCTAACCTCGGTCATCTGTTGTGAATAAAGCCAGAAGAAAAGGCATGAGGAGAATGCATAGAATGCCCATCGAATGACGAAACTGAGGCTTATAATGCGAGCCTTTAATTCAGCAAACATACTGGCGTAGCCGAGCGAGTTAACTAGGACAAATCGGTTAGTATCGTTAAGGTGCTTAGACGAAAAATTATGGGACCAACGGCAAAGGATACAAACCCCCAAAATAAAACAAGGGCACTTACTATGAACATATCTCTTGCGTAGAATCAAAACTGGGAATGCGACAAGGAAAAACCAAATGGCCCGTAAGGGCAGTAGCCACCAAAACCATCCAACTAAAAAAAGAAAAAGAAAACCAACACCAGCATCAGCAAGCGAAAATGGGTTAGAAAGGACCGAGAAAACCGGAAACCGGAGAGAACAAGAGGAAGTGCCAATGAATGCAGACTTAAAAAACAATATGGATCTAACATACAATCGCCTCGATATCCAACAATGACCGACACTAACCAAGAGGCAAAGAGCACCAGCTTGCAGAGTTGACCAAAGCGCAATTGGAGGACGCCTGTAAGCAAAGTGTGATAATGCAAAGTGTGGAGGCGAGAGGCTGAGATCGGTTTTATCCGAGACACCGAAATCATGGCTGAAGATACACCAAATAAAGGCAGACGAATGAGCTGTAGACTCGGGGAGTAGTGCGGGTTTGTCGAATTCACGGTTTAACGATGAGCCTCGAATTAATGTGTTTAGACTCTATAAAGGCCTTGGGAGTTTGAGTTTTGGCCGTGGGTTAGGGGATGCTTACCGATTCGCGCAATCCGGATCTGACGATCTGATCTAATATCGTGTTTGTAAATAATCATAACCAGATATTCCTTTGAGTATCGGTGTTTCTCAGCAGGATATGCCTGCCTTTGGTGACCATTATTTGCACTACTCACCAGGTGTATATGCGGGAAACCCGTTTGATTGCGTTGAGGAAACGGATCTGCCACAAAGAATAGAGAATTTCAATCAAAGCTTGTACCATGGTGAGCCTTTAGAGGAGGAACCTCTTAACTCTTGCAAGAAATACCCCTGCCAAGCAATCGCAAATCAAATTGGAAGTTTCCAGTCCAGGCTTAATAGCCAATTAGGCCCGGCGAACAACCAGCATGGTGCTTCATCAAATCAATCTTGGCGTGTAGTGGCCTTGGCCAATGAGGTATTTGGATTCAACGGCTGGAGTTCTGAAATCTTGAATTTCAACGTCATTCATCTAAGGGACGATAAAGAAACGAGAAAAGTCTCCTTAAGGATGTCAGCAACTGTTCTAATAACGCTTCGAGATGGTACAACTCATGAAGCGACTGGCCGTGGCCGCGTAAGAAATACTACACTCAAACATTTAGCATTCGCTAAATGTAGAAGGCAAGCTGTCTCTGACGGTGTAAATCGAGCTTTAAGAACTTTGAGTAATGTGCTAGAAGATATGCCTAAATACTACCAGAGCTCGAGAGAGGAAGTTCCCAAATCTCGCCCTGAATCACCAGCTTGGATAGGCGTAAAATTTGAATTTGAATTTAACTAAACTCAACACTATCTTACCAACAAAAACCTATGACCCATCTATTGCAACTGGGTCACGAAACGAATCACGTGTACCATTCATTGAGCAACACACATTCTCATAATGGTTTCGCAGGAAATTACGAATGTTTCCCATTTCACTCATTCCTAAATGATGCATTAGATACTGGTAACACATTTCCAAAAGAAGTTATATGTTTAAAACTTTTTCGCTCCAGGCTGTTTTTGAAATAGCCGATCAATAGGTTTTAATCTCATCATCATGCCCTTTCTTCCAATGCCCGGCATTAGAAGCAGGCGGCTATTTTGTCAAACTGACAATATGGCATTATTCGTCACGATGATTCCGACAGCATAGAACGCAATGGCCATATCTCAGTTAAGTCTCCGAATTCTTGAAGATCAGAATATGTTTTTTTCATTGCAATGCTAAGCTACCGATTCCTGGAAAGTATTTTTCTATGGAAGAGTTTAGCTGGGATAAGGTAGCTACTGACAGAGAGAAAAGAACCCATGAATCCGAATCAGCCAATAAACCAACCAAATCAATTCATACTGATAAATGGTTGAGCTCATAGAGACTGATTCAACTATCTTTACAACTTTATATGTATACTATTGAATACGTGATTCCAAGTCAAGATTGTTTAAGAATCCGTAATCCACCTGTTCGTATAAATGAATCAACAACAGGCTTATCATTACTCAGTATTTAAGATGGCCCATTGTGTAGTAAAAACCGATTAGTATCTGTCATTCCGTGAAGTTTATTATAGTTTCTCTCTTATAGCGTTTCAAGTGTCTAAGTTTCTTAAATTTTTTATTAAAATTTTCTTATAATTCATTACATTAATTAAATGTTAACGCCAGTTAGAAGAATACACAAAATTTCCTCTATCCGACTCCCGATAAGCCAGCACAGTTATTATACCGATTTCAACAATGGCGTTTCTTCTGTGATTACATCATCCCTATCCAAAGATTTTTCAGCATGCGATGCATCAGCGTAAAAAACGAAATGTTGTAACATGAACAGGATGTCAAAGAATAAAGACACGAATGATAATCCAATTTTGGAGAAGTTGGTAAAAACATGAACAATATCACCCTTGAGATATCCATCAAGGAGTAACTGAGCCAAAGAGAGAGAGCCACCAATAAAATCTAACATGACAGTCAAAATGGACCAGCCCTTGGTAGACTTTCGGTTATAGTTATACAGCACTTGTGGTAAGTATTTGGCGGCACTCAAAACAACTTCAATAGTACCACCCAAGTTGGCAACATCAAGCCATTGAAAGTTTTTGTTATCGTTGGTCGCAAACACAAAGAAAGCTCCTGAGGTTATAGACAAAAGACAGACTAACAATGTATAAATACAGGGCTTACTGAACCGTTGAGCAGGAAGTCTCTTGTATCCCCAAAAGTATACTTGAGATAAGATGAAGAAGGATAATACGGTACCATGAATGCAAAACGCCACATCGTTGAATCGAATTAAAGGGTAGTTCTTTTGCCCTTCAATTAACGAAGGATGTCTGATATTGTATTGCTCCCGCACAGTATCACTCCAATAGAGAAGGATATTACTGATAGAGTAACAAACAAAACCCAAGAAGTTCATGTAGATGAAATCCAATGACATACCCTCCGTTGATTTTGTCGTTATATTCAATAAGATCGCCGGATACACAGATACAATCTGAAATGTTGAGAAAAAGACGCAAAAACATTGGTTAGTAAATGGATTCGTCATTTAATATAAAACTATTCTGATTCATTCTTAAGCTCAATTAAATATCAAGACTTACCCATGCAGCTGTGTACGCCCATCCTATACACGTGGATACCGTTTCTAAATTAAATACCATATTTATTTGTTCGAATATTTTCCCTAAGTAACTATTCTAATTATTCTACGGATGGATAAGAAGGGACTCTCATTGTTATATATTCAGCTTTGACCCCGCGAATGGCTGGGGTAATTTGGTTATCACTGCAGATCGGGAATTTTGCCCGAATCGGGCGACGTGCATGTAAGTTTTGTAATCGCAGTGCGAAAAGGCTTTATACTGTATTACGTTATATATATTCAAAAAAGTTATATCTAATCTAATCCTCATCTTAATCTTCATCTTCATCATCATCGTCGTCTTCTTCGTCAGATGAAAATTCGTATCCGATATCTTCCAACTTAGATCTGTACTTTGAGTTCTTTTCATCCAATTCATTGATCATCAACATTATTTCATTATATTCCTCCTTCGTAGGTCTTGAAATGTACTCATCTCTCTCTTTTTTCATCGCTTCAAATGAAGCTTGTAGTGCCTTCATATCCAATCGTAGCTTAGTTAACTCATCTTCACGAGATTCGCTGATAGTAGATATATTGGCTTCGCACACTGAAGCCTTCTCTGCAAGGTCAGCAGCATTTAATTTCTCAGTATCCAAAGTCTTTTGTAAGATTTCTAAATCAGTTTTCTTTGATTCCTTGGCATTATCAAGTTCAACCTTCAAACTGTCGTTTTCACTAATAAGTGTGACGACTTGATCTTTTGAAGCCTCCAAAGATTTTTTAAGCTCATTTTTCTCTTCATCACGTAAATTATCAATTTCCTTGATCTTCATTTTATAAGAGCTTCGTTCCTTTTCTAAAGTTTCTTGTGACTGATCCATTTGAAGCTTGACTCTGTTCTCGTTTGATTTCTTCTCGACCTCCAGATCATCCTCAAGCTTTTTAATCTTCAGATAAGCATTGGCCGCTTTCTCCGAGAGGGCACTCTTCTCTAATTGTAAAGTTTCCAATGATACTGTAAGCTCTTTAAACTTCTCCTGGACTTCTTCGTTTCCAGTTGCGACCGAATCCAATTGAAGCTTAGTACTAGCTAAATCTTTCTCGTAAGAAGATTTAAGTTCAGCATTTGTGTTTTCAAGTTCGGAAATAGTAGCTTGGTGGTCGAGGGATAAAGATTTTTCAAGATCATTTAGTTCTTTCGAGTGAGAAGCCTTCAGTTCTTCAGCATCTTTCAACGTAATTTCAAGCAACTTACTATAAGAGGTATTACTATTACTTAATTGCTTCTCCACACCTACCAGATTTTCGGCCAAGGTATTCTTTTCCTTGCTTAACCTATCTAACTTAATATTCAGAGCTTCCAAATCTTTCTTAGACTTTTTCTCTATGATTTCTCTAGCAGCAGTTAATTTTTTTACTTGAGAAGTTAAAGAATTAACTTGAGTCGTGTGTGATTTCTCAGTTTCTTTTAAGGAAGCTGCCAAATCATCAACGGATAACTCAAGCTTTTCATTATCACTCTGAAGGGTTTCAATTTCAGCTTTAAGATCTTTAATTGTTTCTTCATTAGTAACAGCAACCTCTTTGACTGTAGTAAGAGCTGACCCTAAAGAATCTTTCTCAGCAGTCATCTTTTCATTTTCAGCTCTCAAAAGTTCGATTTTCTTCTGCAAATTCTCTTGCAATATTTCCTTTTCCTTTCCAATCTGAGCTATCTTATTAGTAAGATCCTTGGTAGTAGAGTCGGCATCTTTGGTAAGAAATTCTCTTTCACTATCTAACTCTTTAATTTTCTTATCGAGATCCAACCTAATTTCGGCCTTCTCTTTTATAAGCTCTTCAATTCTTTCATTCAATTTTGATTTTTCCGAATCAAAAACCTTTTCTCTTTCTTGATTTTTGCCATTAGCTGTTTTCAACTGCTTTTCAAGTTCGGAAAGTTGTCCGGCCACTTTTTTCAGTTCCGACCTTAACTTCTTTTCAGAAGCCTTGGAGGATTCAGAAAATGATTTTTTTTCTATAGTCAATTCATTAATTTGCTTTTCAAGATCAATAACTCGGGCTGACAAAGAGGTTGATTCTTTTGATTTTTCATCTAATTGTTCTTTCAAAATTGACAACTGAGAATTTAAATCAGTACACTTGATAGTCAACTCCTGAATTTGGTTATCGAATTTGGCAATGCTAGATTCTTTTTCCTTTTCAGCAAGATTACAATTCTCCATAAGTTGCTCCTTTTCGGATTCTAGTTCTTTAGTCTTGGAACAAGCAACAGAAAGCTCTTCATTGAGCAATTTAACCTTACTTTCCATTTTAGTTTGTAACCCTTCCAATTTAGTAACTATCTTCAAATGAGCCTCATTTGCGGTGGATACCTTCGTTTCAAGAGCTCCATTTTCGGCCTTGATGGACATGATTTCCTCTTCCAAAGAGCTTTTATTCTCGACCAGACACTGACGTTCTGAAATGAATACATCCAACTTGTCCATAGCGTCCTTGTGGGCACTCGATGTGATTTCAAGTCTTGAATTCAATTCTCGACTAGCTAATTCATGGGCCAAGGCATCACCATGACGTGATATCTTCAACGCCTCAAGTTCCTCAAGAACCGAAGATTTTAATTTTGATAATTCAGAATGCTTAACGGATAACTCATCATGCTCTTTGGATAATAAATTATACTTAACGCTCGATTCAGAGCGCATAGTTTCGAGGGTCTTGTTCAAGGCAGCTAGTTTTTCAGATAACTCTACCGTGCCAACTCCAATTGATTCGATCTCTGCCACAAGTTCAGATTTTTTAGCGGTCAGCATTTCAATAGATTTAGTATCATCCTCAGTCTTTTTAAGTAGAGAAGAGTTCTGTTGTGTAAGAGTCTCATTCTCCGAAATAAACTTCTCAATTTGACGCTTAGTGTCTTCAGCAGCTAGTTCTGAGTTCTTTTGCATATCGGAAACTTGCGCTTTATGACCGTCCCCTATTTGTGACAACTTCCGCGTCAATTCTGCAACGTCAGTGGCTAAAGCCTCACATTTCCTAATATGAATAATTTTTTCATTAGTTTGTTCAACGATTTGATTTTCTAGGTCATCGATCTTAGCTTGAAGAGCTTGCTTTTCTTCAGAAAATGCCTTTTTATCTTCAGTAGTTTGGGTTTCCATAGCAGAGGAAGATTTTTGCAACGCTTCTAAAGTGTCACCCATATTTTTGAGTTTAGATGCTAGTTCACTCTTTTGAGATTTCAAATCCCCAATCGCTTCTTCACTCGTCTTTCCAGCTGAAATATGCTCTTTTATCTCTTCGACTGAGGACTCCAACTTTTTCGTCAATGTTTTATTGAGAGAGCTACATTCTGAAAAATTAGTTTTAAGAGTCTGAAGTTCGCTAACAAGATGATTTTTAGAATTTTCTAATCCCAATTTAGCAGCTTCTATATCTTGTATGTGCTTTTTGAGTTGGTTAATAGTGCCTTCAAGGGTCACATTTTGCTTTTTCAAAGAGTTTATCAATTCGCCTGCTTTTGCTTCGGAATCCGAAAATTTTGATACTTGTTTGGTCAAGTCTTTCATTTGCTTGGTGAGTGTCTTAATAGTTGTTTCACAATCTTCTTTAGAGCGTACAAGACCAAACAATTCCTTACTCATCTTGTTGATACCGGTCTCGGCTTTATCCTTACCTTCTGTTACAGTAGCTAACTGGGCAGTTAAAGAAATTTCTTTCTTTTGAAGTTCTTCAAGTTGTTTTTTAGTTTGATTCAAGTCTTTCTCCTTCAAATCAAGTGCTTCTTGTATTTGTTTCTTTTTCGCTTCTAAGGTTTTTATGGTACTTTGCGCAGTATCGAATTGTGAACGCGTATTTCCAAGTTCATCCTTGAAATTATTCAATTCCACCTTCAAATTGTCAATAGTAGAGCCTAGTTTCCGTTCATGTTCACCATAAGATTTTAATTTAGTTTGTAATTCGCCCTGAGTTTCAGCCAATAAACTGACGGTATCATCTAGCTTCTTTTTAAGCTCACCGCATTGAGTTTCTAGTGATTGATACATATCATATGAAACCTTAATACTGGAACCCATATTGGGAGTTCTCTCAAGTGCGCCGATAATACGAGGAAAGTTATCTTTAATCAAATCAACAAAAACAGGGTCAAAAAAAACTTCAGCAAGACCTGTCTCATCCTTTGCTGCATCGAGCATATGACGCTCATCAAAATCACGGAAAAAACTATTCTCCTTGAGACGACGAACGATTAAAATGTAACGATCTTTACCAATTATACCAACCAAACGGTTATAGAACTCAGTTCTTCCAATAGGAGAACTATCTGTACCAAAATCATAAGCGATACCTAACAAGATAGCAGACATTGCTTCTAAGAGGGGTTTACCTTTTGATTGTTTAACAAATTGAAAAAGCTTATTGATAGCTGATTCATCTCCCAAAAGAATATTGACGCCAGTTGCATGTTCGAATAACAAAACAATCAAAAGCATCAAGTAAGCAATAGGGATACGCGGTTCGTTAGCATCAAGATAGGTGGACATCATTTCAGAGATAGCTTCAATGATATTTACAACGTCACCACCGGCAGATTCATCACCAAATGTAACTTGAATGACCTTATTATGTAAAGTTTCACTCCTATCAGTTAAATGAAGAAGAGTAGTACTCGCGAACCAAACCTTATATGGATTCATAGCAACAGTAGAATCAAATTCCACCAAGGTTTTGAAAATATTTGCATCATTATTATTAACATTAACAGCCTCATCCGAGAAGTTATAAGCGGCCTGAAGCTGAGAGACTTGTTGATCAAAAAACGCAACTTTGCCTTCCTCGTTATCTTCAAAATAGGCTTCAATGCACAACGCTGCACCAGCTCTCATATCAAAGACATGAACTGAAGCGCCTAACAGCGACCAATTCAAAAGAGCTTGAACCACAGGTATAACTGTTGGATCACGCTGCAAGTTACCAATTATATTTAAATCTACGTATGGAACATCAAATTCCGAAAACACGCTCTGATTCTCGTTGTTAGATCTGATCATGTCCGCCATTGTGAGCAAAGCATCAGCACGAACCGGTAGAGTAGCATTTGGACCAAAAACGATCTTCAATATCATTGAATGAACACCACAACGAAATAAAGCTTGTTGATTTTCCTTAGTTACTTCAGTGCCTGGCGGAACAAGCATACGAATAATATCAAAAATCATTCTAATATTTTGAATCGATTGATCGTTCCAGTTAGCGTCTTGAGGAATATCTAGCAAATTAGATAATTGTGACATGCCATTAGTCGTTTCCCTAAAATCGTTTTGATTCATGACATTATAGCGCAGAAGATTCCCAATTAAGGTCAGGCAATACTCAACTGTCATATCACCTTCAATACCACCTTCTTGGTTGATAATTGAGAATAAACGAGGAATTGCCATCTCAAATGCAACCAAGAGTTGAATATCAGTATGCCCCTCAACAAGACTGATTAATACCAAGATACATTCTGTTTTTACTAAAGCATTGGCATCATCAAGTAATGTGACAAGGGTACCTACACCACCCTGCTCGCCAATTTCACCTGTCAAAACCGAAATACATTGTTGAGCGCGTGATGGCCGGTTAGCAACAATGGCGCCAAGTAATTGCAATGAATATAAACGAATGAAAGCGTTATGAGATTTGGATAAGTCAAGGAGTGCTTTAATATTGACTTCTTTCTATAGGGGAGTTAGTAGAGTACATCATAACAGCATTTTTTTAAAGTACATACCTCTGTGAACTGATCAGTAAGCCATAAGGCAAAGTTATCAACATTAGCATCCATCAATATAGGCGATGGATACTTACCATTCATTTGCCTTATAAAGTTGTGCCTTCGTAAGGTAGCGGGTGAGCCTTGATTGACCCCTCCTAAGAAAAGAATCAGCAAAGTCTCCAATGCAGCTTTGATGGTATCATCATCATCCTTATCCATAATTAGGGCGTTGATTAAACCTCGCAAGGCACCCTCGGCTACAGCTTCACGGTACTCTTTACTGAGACCCTTCAAGGCCTGAATAGCTGATCTTCGATCTTCCAGATGCGTGGAATGCTTCAATCGGTCACATAAAGTTAAGATAGTAGTGTATGGAGACTGAGGTTTTGGCTGACTCTGGGCCAAAAACCCTGATAACATATCCATCTTGAACGAATGCTTAGCGGGTTAATTGGTGATGATTTCTTTCGTACAGGTAATCGAGATGCCACAGTCTTGATCTAGAGGGTTAGGCAGCGTTTAACATAGACAGGTCATGAGATGCATCTGTTGTTACCCGGTATTTCAACTAAGACGATTTCTGGGGCAGTGTCGGCTACCAATAAAGGAAGTCCTTATGAAAGTTTGACCAATCCTTCGCCTAATTCTCTCAAATAATACTTATCATTAAAGGACACCGGATGGGAACCTAATCTTTACCGAGTGATCTGTATTAGTCAATTCGATCATTTGTTTTCAAACGATAATGGTTTCGATCAATCTGGGGCTGACCACGTGATCCCGGATCTTTATTGTACCGGGAAATTCTACAATTTAATCTAACCTAATCTCCTTTTCGGCAGCATCATTTTCATTTTAAGCCCCAATTCATTTATAAACAAGACATTCGTATACCGTAATTTCTTCTTCTACTTTTTCACATCCCCTCTTTTTCCTTACCAATTACGAGTCCAGTTGAAGTCCAACTCGATCTACACTCCTTTCGAACGTGTGAACCTTGCTATTTATTGTGGTAGCCAACTTATATATAGAACACATTTTTTTCACTCGAACCTATATTTTAGGTTTCATTTTTTACAACTTTTTACATAACTCTAGTCTACTGACCATCTAATTACGATCTTAAAATGTCGTGGCAGTTGTCTAAAGAGCTCATTTCCAATATCTATCGATATGCCGACTTCCCCGCTACTGGAATCTCACTGCGGCAAATGGTACAGTTCAGTAAAAACCCGTCAGCAGGCAATTTATTCAGAGCTTCACAATTTATTGTTGAGGAATTACCAATTCGTTTAGCCCATAGAGTGAGGGACTTGGAGAGACTACCTAATGGGCTAAGTGATATGCCATCAATTAGAAAAGTCAAAAAATGGTATGCTCAGAGTTTTGAAGAATTAACTGCTATCCCGAAACCCATAATCAGTCCTGAGCTAAAATCAAAGCTCTATGGCGACCATGATAACGATACTCCATATAAAAATGGGCATGCATCAGCTAATGAATCTAAAGATGATACATATTATGATAAGCCACGATCTTCACGTACTCCCTCGATATCGCATTATAATACAAATACATATCCTAGAACGCACACGAAAACACAGACAAATCCTATTAACAATATTCGCACATATTCTTTGAAATCAGACTCCAATTCTCAAAATAGCTCAGTCAATTCAGATTGTACCGTCAACGGGGAACTCTTTTATCCAACCGCTACGAAAAATCCTTCATTAGAAGACTGGCATTACAAAGCTTCCGATGAACAAAAAAGTGAATCGATAAATTCTAGAAGATATTTTGCTCATGTGGAGCCCGATTATATCTGGCCACCCGAAGTATATGAGTATAATAGGCTTGTCACCAAAACCTTACAGATTATTAAGACTAGACACGATGCGACAGTTACAACAGTTGCTCAAGGCGTGAAGGAATGGCAGCAAGCCAGTGATGATAATATAATGGATGGTTCGATTCAATCGTTTCTTGATAGGTTTTATATGTCTCGTATCGGTATTCGTATGATGATAGGTCAACATGTTGCTATAAATACTGAGCCAATTAGAGAGGACTACGTCGGTATCATCTGCACAAAGACTAATATTTCAGAAGTAGCGTCGGATGCAGTGGATAACGCTAGGTTTATCTGTGAGGAATACTATGATCTTTTTGAAGCTCCGGGAGTTGAAGTGATTTGCAAACCGGATATAAATTTTATGTATGTCCCTAGTCACTTGTCACATATGCTATTTGAAATTATCAAGAATTCTTTGCGTGCAGTTGTTGAAACACATGGTCTTGATTGTGAAAATTTCCCGCCAATTAAGGTTATTGTAGCAGAAGGTAATGAGGATATAACTATCAAAATTTCCGACGAGGGGGGTGGTATCGCCCGCTCTGCTATTGGAGATATTTGGACTTATATGTATACCACGGTCCAGTCCGCGCCATCTCTCGAGCCCGATTTCAATAAGAGTGATTTTAAAGCCCCCATGGCTGGCTTTGGCTACGGTTTGCCGATCTCGAAACTTTATGCCAAGTATTTCGGAGGTGACTTGAAGTTGATCAGCGTAGAGGGTTACGGAACGGATGTGTATTTACATTTAAATAGACTAAGTAGCTCTTCTGAAGCATTACAGTAATCGACCTGTTGTTTTGTATCGTTTATAAATCATCTTTAGTTTAATTAATGCATTTATTTATTTATTTTTATTTGTTTTGGAATCAATAAAATGAATCCAAGCTCTCCTCGTAACAAAGCGGCTTAATTATACACAACTCTTAATCTCAAACTGAACGGTAAACCTGGATCAGTGACCACAATTTCTTCATCCTCGCCAACTAAATCGATCATTTTTTTGGGTAAGTTTGGTTCAGTCGCCTCTTTCAGTTCAGGGGGGGATTGAAAGTAAAGAGCTGCCTTGGCAGTTCTCATGGAAGGAGTCTTGACTTTTATATCGGGCCTTAGTAATAATTCCTCAGTAATAAAATCATCTAGCGTCGTATCTTTGAGTAAAGATATACTAATATATCCCTCACCTGTACCGCAAACGGGACATTCCTTTTCTTTTCTTTCATGTTGAAATGCGTAAGTATATACCCCTTCATTGCCAGTGTACATCATATAGTTATCCAAATATGGGTTAACTGAGGTAACAATTTTCAGAGCTTCATTACAGCAAGAGGCGGCAATAATCGCGTTGGTTGAAGCAATTGACGGGATTATGTTCTTTACAACACCCTGAGTCAATTGATAATTCACGCCCGTAATATTGAATTCTGTCGCTCGTTTCAAAGCAACTTCATAGAGCCATTGTATCTGATCAACATTATCAGTATCAAGTTTCTTTCCGGGGAAAACCTTCGGCCATTCCAGTTCACTGGCCCATTCTATACAATGCTCAGGTAATCTGGGCGTGTTGGCAATGGTACATATGGGGAAAGTTTGCTGTTTGTTGAGCATATCTAATGAGCATTCATAACATGAAGAAATCGTCGGAATAATTACTCTCGCTTGGCCCTTAAACCCTTCAGTGCCACCGTCAATGAGGGGCTTGATACTTTCAGGATTCTCATCGTCTACCATGTTGACCAAGGTCGCGTTTATCCACCTACGGGCCTCAACACTATCAAGGCCACATACGACGACTGTGAATTGTTTATAGTAATCTTCATCTTTATCTTGAATCTTACCGAAGTATGGCGTGATTTGAACACCTTCAACTCTCTTGGCTACAAAATCAGCTGCGACAGTAGCTTTCGGCTTTTCAATATCAGTAACTCTGAACAGAAACTGTCTATTCAAATTTGATATATCAATTGTGTCCATATCAATTACATGAATATCTTTGAACCCGCTGAGAGCCAAATTTTTAAGAATCTCGCAACCTAGCCCACCCGCACCAATAACTCTGCCTCAAAATTAGAGATAATATTCAGTAATTTCTTATATACATGGATGTAACAACATACAATATTTTGGCACTCTCTAAGAATTCCTTCACGTGTGATCCGGGAGTGAATGACTCGTCCGAAAATGGTCCTGTGGTATTTATCAATCGATCTAAAGCTGACATATCGAATTAGTAATGCTTATCCGTTAGTTATCATAATCGCGATGCTCGAGATATTCTGCTCCTGCCGGCGCCGCTTCGAACCGGCGAACTCCCGATCAAGGAATTACGAAAAAAAATTACTCTAACCTCCCAACGATTTTTCTTAAAAAGCCTTTTGTTGTAGGACTGGCTAGAGAATCTGAGTTTTCCATTCATTAAATCAATACGGGCCTAAAATGAGAAATTTGGTTCCCATTCATAGAGGTAAAATCTCTCTTGAATCACGTCAAGCCCCTGACTTGCCTCTCGTTTTCACATTTTTCGATCCTGTTAGCGATACTGTATTCTGTGCTTTTGGCCCATCAGAAGAATTCCCCACTGTCGAAATCCAACAAATCCATGTAAGTAAGAGATGAATGCTACTATTTTAAAGAAAAAATAATTTTACTTTTTAACTAACGAAAAGCTCATTATTTGCAGAAAAATGGTAGAATTGCTACGTACGCTTCCTGGGAAGTTCCTACACCATCCCGTGTTGATCTTCCCATGGATAGAATTCTCGATATGAAATTCTTTGCTGATATAAATTGTGCTATTGTTGTCTTTGTTGGAGGTGATATTGTCAAGGTTCAAGCTGGAGAAACTGAAGATGAATTCGGTGATGTCCCTGCTTTTGTCGAAATTGTAGGTTCTATCGAAGAAGGTATCGAAGCCGCCCAATGGAGTCCTGATGAAGAAATTTTGGCTTTATCAACAACTGTTAATACTTTTATTCTATTGTCGCGTCTTTTCGAGCCCCTGTCTGAATCAACTATTTCTCCAGCTGACTTGGCGTTATCCCGTCATGTCTCAGTTGGCTGGGGTAAGGCTGAAACTCAATTCAGAGGTAAAGGTGCCAAGGCTCATCATCATCCCTTGCGTGATCCTACTGTTCCTGAAATGGTTGATGCTGGACGTGTAAATTCCTCGGATGATTTTAATGTTAAGATCTCTTGGCGTGGCGACGGTGAATATGTTTCTGTCACAACGGTGGATTCGATTGAAGATAATACTGTTCAAAAGAGAACTATTCGTGTTTATCGCCGTTCTGGTTCCTTGGATAGTGTATCTGAACCTGTTGACGGTTTAGAAGCACAAGTTGCCTGGAAACCTTCAGGAAATTTGATTGCATCCGTTCAACATAAGGAAGATTCAGGACTTTATCAAGTCGTATTCTTCGAAAGAAATGGTTTACGTAGAGGTGAGTTTACTTTGCCCATCGCTGCTGAAGAAAGAGTTATTGATCTTGCTTGGAATATTGATTCGGATGTCTTAGCTGTTCAGCTTACCGATCGTGTTCAATTATGGACTACCAAGAATTACCACTGGTATTTAAAGCAAGAAATTTATCCTAGAGTTCTTGATAGAGACAATGTTGCAGCTCCGTTCTCACTCCCCCAATTCATTAGATGGCATCCTGAGAAACCCCTTGCATTATTGATGGGTTATAATACTAATACCGTTGAAATTCATGAGTTCTCATCAGATATTATTTCGGGCCCTACGTGCTCACCTAACGATATTGGTAATACTATTGTCATTGATGGTTCAAATGTCAAAATCACACCTCTCAAGGTCGCCAATACTCCTCCTCCTATGTGTTATACTAATTTCAAAGCCCGTGCTACACCCGTAAGCGTGGCAGTGAACTCAGATAACACTTACTTGGCTATTTTATCGTCAACTAATGTTGACGTCGCCTTCTGGGATGTCGGTGACCCCAAAAGGCCCTTACCGCCCAAGATTCAGACTAGTATTGACTTGGGATTAATTTTGGAAACCACTGAAGCTCCTAGAAAGGTTGCTTTCGCTGGCAAAAATACACTTTTTGTTTTGGCTGATGCTCAACGTGGTTCTAGAATCATTGTACTAAAGTTCGAAAACTCGGACGAAGACTACGAAATCATTGCTTCTCATTACATCACCCCAGATATTCTCATTCTCAAATCTCAAGCCGACTATTCCGCTGTTGTGTTCGAAACTGCAGATGGTGCTGTATCAAGAATTCTTGAAATTGATCCCCATTCTATTGAGTATATTACTACTTTTCCTCAAAAATGTCATTGGATTGAAGTTTCTGAAAGAAACGACCTCGAAACCGGCGAACCTATCGATGATGTGCCTACCGCTTACGGTCTTACAAACGGTGGTAGATTATACGCCAATGATAGACAGATTTCGAATGGTGTAACTTCTATCAGTATTACTCAACATCATCTCATATTTACCACCGCTCAACATTATCTTAAGTTCGTTCATCTCAACGCTGATGTTTCCCAAATCCAGATACCTGAAGATACTGAAAAGGTACAAGGAAGTTTTGAAGATGAAAGATGCCGTGCCATTGAACGTGGTTCCTTAATTGTCTCTGTAATGCCTTCCAAGACTGCCCTAGTCCTTCAAGCTCCCCGTGGTAACCTTGAAACTATTTTCCCAAGAATGATGGTCTTGAACGGTGTGAGAAGAAATATTGAACAAAAGGAGTACAAGGAAGCTTTTGTTTCCTGTCGTGTTCACCGTGTTGATCTGAATATTCTTCACGATCATGCCCCGGCGCAATTTTTCGATGATGTGAAGCACTTCATCGATCAGCTTGCCACAGGGGAATATTTAGATCTCTTCTTATCTATGCTGAAAGAAGAAGATGTTTCCCAAACAATGTATAAAGAAACATTCGCTGTTGAAGATAAGTTTTCCGTCGCTGAATCTACTCCTATTATTTCAACTGAAGTTTCGTCTTCTCTTCAACCTGTCGTTAAGGGATCCAAGATCAATAAGGTTTGTGATGCTATTCTCACTATTTTAATGGACTCTTCCTATAAATCTAATTATATGTCTTCGATTCTTACTGCATACGCCTGTAAATCTCCGGCTGATTTAGAATCTGCATTGACTTTAATTGGTACCGGCAGATCGACTGGTTCGATGTCTGGAGATGAAATTGAGCGCGCAATTGAGCATTTGTGCTTCCTTCAAGACGTTAATCGTCTTTATGATACTGCTCTTGGCTTGTACGATTTGGACTTGACTTTATTAGTTGCTCAACAATCCCAAAAGGATCCCAAGGAATATCTTCCATTTTTACAAAGCTTACAAGAACAAACTCCATTGCGCCGTAACTTTGAAATTGATACACATTTAAAGAAATTTAGTAAGGCCTTAAGTTCATTAGCTGAAATTGTGAAGGTTGATGAATCCGTATTTTCTGAATTTAAGGACTATGTTATTGAGCACGATTTATACAAATCAGCTTTGGCGTTTTATAAGTATAATCAAGATGAACGACAAAACGCTATTTACGAGATCTACGCTGCCGATCTTCAAGGTAAATCCCTGTATCATGAGGCTGGTGTTACCTACGAAATGCTTGGTAATTACAAGACTTCCCTTGACTGTTATGAACAAGCTGGTTCATGGCAACAGGCTCTCGCGCTTTTGGCTACTCATGAAGAGTTCGAACCTGTTAAAGAAAATATTACCAGACGCCTTGCTGACATGAAGACTGAATCAAGAGATTACAAAGCTGCTGCAACTATTTATCTTGATTACTTGAATAATGTCAGAGAAGCCGTTCGTATTTTATGCAAGGGTTTCCTCTTTGAAGATGCAATTAGAATTATTTCATTGAATAAGGCTCGTTGTACTGAGGATGATTTGGTGAAGGTTGTTGTTGAGCCTGGTCTTTTAGAGGGTTTCAGCCAGATCACTGAATTAGTTTCCGATTGTAAGGTCCAAGTTACTGCCCAAGTTCAAAGATTGCGTGAATTAAGAGTGAAGAAGACTATTGATCCGGTAGGATTCTATAACGGCCCTGAAGATTCGGATGCTCCCGATAATGTTTCTATCGCGGGTACCGTCACTACTAGTGGTGGTTCAGTTATGACACGTTATACCGGTAAAACTTCAGGTACCGCCAAGACGGGTGCATCTAGAAAGACTGCCAAGAATAAAAAACGTGAGGAACGTAAAAAGGCTAGAGGTAAGAAGGGTAGTATATATGAAGAAGAATATTTGATTAACTCACAGGGCCGTTTGATTGAACGTCTGGAATCCCTGAAGCCTGAAGCTAGTAGATTGATTGAAGGTCTGTGGAGATTTGGTATGAAGACCCATGCTTATGAAGTACAAAAGAATTACGCCGAAATCCTTGAAACTCTTCAAAGTGTGATTGTTGAAGTATTTACCATGTCGGAAAGTGAAAGAGAAAGAATCGATGAAGAAGGTAATACTTACCTCATAGATCCTCTAGTTGCTCCCGTTGTTAAATTGTTTGACAAGCTTAATGTCCTTGATTTTTAAACTTGCCCTACCGTCCATATTTATTATTTTTTCGTCTTCTTATTCTATATTTTTCATCGTGGTCTTAATTATTCTTAAATACTTGTATATCAAATAAAAATTCATTATTATCTTTAAACGATTTAGGTTATGGCAATATCCCAACGACTGATCTGGTAGCCGCATCTTCTGCTATTGATTTGACGCACTTTCCTTTCCCTTAATCGAGCAAGGAAAACGCGGAAGTTGTTGACAACGGTTGTTATCTCATCGGATGCATTACAGAATCAATTTTTCTACAACATACGGAATTGCTTGTCTATGATACGAATATCAACTTTATTGTCAAAGAATCAGGCTCGACTGTTCAGTAATTGTGCCGTTCGTGGTACCGGAACGATTTGTTGGAAGGATACCGGCCTTCCCAACAAAGGCAAAAGGGCCACCATACTGAGGACAAGACTGGACTACTTGAAAATATTTTCCACCAATAAACTGAAAATACCCCCTTTATTACAACCGAGATGGTTTTTTGCCACTGATATTCCAAAAATTAAACCCAGATGGATGTCTTTGGAGCCCGTGGATACTACGAGAAATATTGCTAAGCCTCACGTCAGCTCAACAACTACACCCTCCAAGCCTAGCAAGTATGCGGCATTCTCTCAACAAGATTCGAAACGTCTTGAAGAGGCATATCAAATACTCCAAAAAGGGAATTGTAATTCATATATTGATTGCAATGATCTACCTGTTCAAGAAGATGATCTGTTTACAGTTAATCTGAAAAAGCTTGAATTGTCCCCAGTATATTGGGACGGTCCCATATATGAGGTGAAACGCGGAACTTGGTTCATTAAACATGGTGCGGATTCCGTTCCCTGTGATGAAGACCTTGCAGAACAGCTGGAAACTGGTTATTTGGAAAAACAGCCATATGATTTTGATAATTATGAAAAGCTGAAACTTAAGGCTTCGGGTACAGTGTGGAAACTGCAAGGTAAATATAAAAATAAGGATGTGGTTTTCAATGATGACGGAAAGACAGCATGGATTTTACCAAATGATTTTTATGGTAGGCTTACTTCGACGTTGATGATGAGAATTTCTACTGGTTTAGTTGTGGGTGGCACGAAAGTTACGAGAGGTTACATTGAAAAGGGTACTGAGGAAGATGAGGAATCAAAAATTGATCATATGATAAGTGAATATAAGAAAGCGATTCAAAAGCTCAAGCAAGATGGTTTAGAAATAGAAAATGAGCCCGGCGATGATTCACTAAAGCATACCTTAGAGAAGGAAATAATGAACTTCGGGAAGAGTCACGATCGTGTTACCGCGAGTAAACGGGAAAATCTTACCTACAAATATGAGATGGAGAATGATTATGGTTTGACCGATGATAAAAAATCTGAGCCTGTTCCTAGATCTCTGTCCCAAACCAAATATCGAAATAAAGAAGTTGATCACTTGGTTCTCTGCATTCATGGGATTGGTCAAAGAGCAGGCAAAAGATTAGATAGTATCAATTTTATTCATGACGTGAACGTCTTTCGACAACAGATTAAAAAGGTTTTTCTCAATCAAGAAAACGAAGATTTGCGTGAGATAATGTTTCCTGGGTTGCTAAAAGAAAAAAAAGATTATTTGAAGAACAAAGCAAAGCTTGATTCTAAATACAGAATTGTATCTTCAGATACGTTTTCCAAGGTGCTAAGCGAGCCGAGTATTAACCCTTCAGAGTTAAAGGAGCCCAGTGCGCTCGATACTCAAGATTGTAAAGTTCAAGTATTGCCTGTACTGTGGAGACAAAATGTCAAATTTGGCATAAACTGTGATGAGGAGGGGATGCCAGGCCGGTCAGTCACTCTGGAAGATATTACTATTCGAACCATTCGATCAATTAGAAACTTGGGTGGTGATCTCATCATAGACGTTCTATTGTACTTTCAGCCGCATTATCAGGAGCAGTTTAGTCGATCTACTATCTCTGAATGTAATCGAGTTTATCGGAAATTTCTGGAACGAAACCCCGATTTCAAGGGAAAAGTGAGTTTTATAGGGCATTCACTGGGCTCTGTTATCGGATTTGACATTCTCTGTAACGAATCCACTAGCAGAAAGGATATATCTACAAATATGCCTTCTTGGAAAAAGTTAGAATTTAATGTCGATTCGTTTTTTACAGTTGGTTCTCCCGTTGGATTATTCCAATTGCTAAAAGGCAATAAAATAGGATCTCGCGATATCAATAAGAATACGATAAACTCATCAGTTACAAATAGTGTTGCAAGTCCTTTACTGAGGCAATTCTACAATATTTATCATCCTTGTGATCCTATTGCTTATAGGGTGGAACCGCTGATCTCTGAATGGGCAATCGATGTTCCACCCAAGCCGGTGCCTTACACTAAACCAGGATTAACTACTCAAATTCAAGAATTGAGCAGTCTTGGCCATAAATTTGCGTCTGGTGCATCATCTGCCTGGGATAATATTTCAAATATTTTTGGTAGTTCAAAAACGGCAGACACGCAGAAAAGTAAAAGTCCATTAGATAAAATTGTGGGTGATGTCGTTGACGAGGTTGTGGATCAAGAGAGAAGGCCCAAAGATCTAATTAGACCAGATGTGGACCTTCTCTTAGCTAAAGCAACTAAGGAGCTAAAAAAATTAAATCCCACTGGTAGAGTGGATTATGCGCTGCAAGAGGGTATGTTGGATATTTCTGTAATTGCTGCCATTGCTTCGCATATCTCATACTTTGAGGATCAAGACGTTGCTAATTTTGTCCTAAGGGCATTATATCTAGACCATGAAACTAGTAAAACCCATGGTTTCAATGTGAAAAAGAAGTAGCTATACGCTTCTCAGTTGAGTGTTAATGATTGTGATTGGACGAAGAGAGACACCGAAATGTATTATATTTTATAGAATTGTGTTTTATTTGTATTTTTATAATGAGTTTTTAATGAAATTGACTATTTCAAAAAAAATTCAAAGCGTAACTGTGGATGCTTGATAACTACACATTTATTTCAGTGTGATACAAATATGTTTAGAGAAGGTTGGCAGCCTTGAGTTCTTCAATAAGCTTTCCGTTCTTTTCCATTTCTTCAAGTTGAACTTCGCCACCCATGTGCTTTCCCTTGAAGAAAATATTGGGCACAGTGTTTTGATTAGTTAATTCTAAAAACGCCTTTTGAAGTTCAGGGCCTTCTTCACCAGCAAGTTTGTCTAACTCGACTAAAGTGACTTTGTCAGTAACACCAACATCTCTCCAAACACGATGAGCGTAAACACAATCGGGACACCAAGATTTGGAGATCATTAAGAAATCATTATTGGCGATGAGACTCTTAGCTCTTTCAAGATATTGGGCTGAAGCCATTTTATACTGGATTAATAATATGTTCCGAATTTATTATTTGGTAGGTGTAAGTAATTTAGTCTCAGATTTGAGTGGACCATTTACATTATAATTCACCCTAACCCTATTGCCTGTTTTTGTATATTTATACTCATCAGCGCAAAAAGTCAGCCGTGGTATCAACAAGTAATTTACGATGGTAAAGAAGAACCAAACAGATGAGGATAGAGATCAGTTGGACGTATGTAACAATACCATTGATTTATAGGATCCACGGCTAATTTTTAACTGTTTTTGGAGTCTTGTTCTTAATCTTTTACCCCAAATTGCCTGACACTAATGCACGAATAGCGCCTAAAATCAGCGGTATGGTATACAGTAGGAAAAATGGTAGATCAGGAATGTTTAAAGCTCAAAGTAGATGTAACTCCTCAATTTATAGCGGCTCTCACTCAACTTGTGTTTGATAAGATAAGTATGTAGCTTTATAGGCAATCGCCTTTTACGTTAGCTTAGTATGTTCTGACCACGTTTCGATGAATAGTATCACTTGGAGAAGATTTAGAATTATTTGCTAGGTAAGTCTTACAGCTTGATATTCAAACGTGAATAATGGGTTGAACACAAACTAACATATGCGTGATTAGACATGCCAAAAGAAAAGTAATTACAACCGAGGACCTGAGGATGGTTTGTCGACGGAACGAAGGGCTCCAAGAAGTTTTGAGTGATTATATAAAGAACCTGGAAAGAGAGAAACAGGAAAGAGACAAGAAAGAGAGAAATTAACGAAACGTCAGGGAAATCCTCAAGCTTATCTATTCGCAGTTTATGTTTCTACGTCTGCTGGATACCTCCCTGTGAGTTTCCGGGTAAAAGATTGGAACAGCTAATTATATCCATTATCGCGAGCACATCCCTTATATTTAATGTTCATAGATATATAAGTATATATCTATCTACTCTTATATGAATATCGTACTCGATATATATTTCATGCGGTTCAGTACATACGCGCAGTCCCAATTATACTGCGTCTAAAATATTTCCTGACCTTCGTACATCAACCAAGAATGCCCGTGCCTTGACTCAACGAACATTGCGGATATTTACATCAGCTCATCTCCAAATAGATCGACCCCTGCCCATATTTAAAGGGACTAACCAAGGAGATGATGTCCTCGGCTAGATTATCACAATTAACAAGTGGGCTTAGATCCCTTACTTTAGGCAAGACGTCGGCCAATTTACTCGTCAAGAATGTTCGTAGTTTCAACTCGTCGAGATCAGTGTTGGAAAGCCCGGTATCAACGTCAACACCATCGTCTTCAGAATCTTTAATACAATCGCAACCTGCTTACTCCCTCTTCAACAAGACTGGTATTAACCCTGAATTACAAAGATTACGTGTCGTCCCTAAGGAACGCAATTTCTATGCTGCCAACCCCCCACATGAAGAACACATGGCTACCCTTCAAGCCACTTTACGCAAATACATCAATCTCCCTACCGTAGCTCGTGAAGAAGCTATGGTTATCAACTGGAGCAGTTATCCTCAATATAAGGCTATTGGCGGTGGTACTCGTTTAAAACCTATTCAATATAAGTCACTTCTTAAAGTTCTTAACCGGCTCTCCTTGATCGATCCTCAACTTATGCCCGATGAAGTCGTTGAAACTATTAGACCTTTCATGAGAAGTACACAGGCTGTTAGTTCCATTCAAAAGATCAAGCCTTTAGATAAGTTTGGTAGGGCCATTAATGTGGGTAGAAGAAAGAATTCAAGTGCTACTGTTCAAGTCGTCCGTTCTTCAGAATCAATCATGGGTCAGATTATTGTCAATGGTAAGACCTTAGATGAGTTTTTCCCTAAGTTAAATGATAGAAAGACTATCATATACCCTCTCCAAGTAATCGACTCTGTTTCAAAGTTTAATATTTTCGCTACTGTTCAGGGTGGTGGTTCTACTGGTCAAGCTGGTGCCATTTCAGAGGGTATCACCAAGACTCTTATCATGTTCAATCCCTTGTTCAAGCGTCGTCTTCGTAAGGCTGGTTGTGCTACACATGATTCCAGAGTTGTCGAGAGAAAGAAGCCTGGTAGAAAGAAGGCTAGAAAGATGCCTACATGGGTTAAGCGTTGAGCTTTTTATGCTTTCGATAAATATCAAAGAACAAGAGGTCATTGACTGGTCGCCAAATGTGTTCATAATCAGTCTGTACTCGTTGTTTTACTGTAAATAATTTACCTGTTATGTACAAAATAAAAAAATACATAAATATAGCCAAAAAGCCCACTAATAGCCCTGAATGGTCTGTATTACATAATGAGGAAGTTTTTGGAATCGAGAAACTCGAAATGCATTAAATTCCGGGTAATTTATAAATGGGAGAAAAAAAAGAAAAAAAAGAAAGAAAAAAAAACGAAAACTTGGAAAGATTAGGATCTAAACTATTTGTTTCTCTAAAATAGCTTATAATACCATTTTGATTCCCGAATTATATATCAACAAAATTGAAAATGTCTTCCCTTTACAAAGCTATCTCCGGTGACAAGCGCGCCAAGGACAAGAATGCCGAAGAAAAGTCCACCTTCAAGAATCGTCAACGTGTTTTGATTCTTTCATCCAGAGGTGTCACTTACAGGTACGTACAATCGCATCGAATTCATATTTGAATTAAGAGGAAATATACTAACCAAGATGGGTTTTATTTGTTTAGACAACGTCATTTCATTGGTGATCTTTGTAATATGATGCCCCATGGTAGAAAGGAGTCCAAGTTAGATTCTAAGTCGAAATTATATCAACTTACCGAAATTGCTGAATTATACAACTGTAACAATATTTGCTACTTCGAAGCTAGAAAGCACATGGATTTATATATGTGGCTTTCTAAGGCTCCTAATGGACCCACTCTTAAGTTCCACGTTCAAAATTGTAAGTACAAGTAATTAAGTGGATGGCGTTTTTTTACAGATGAATCATATGCTAACTGTTATTATATAGTACACACCATGGATGAATTAAACTTCTCCGGTAACTGTTTGAAGGGCTCTAGACCCGTCTTATCTTTCGACAATACCTTCGATGACAGTCCTCAAAATAAGTTAATCAAGGAAATGTTATTGCATACATTCGGTGTTCCTCAAGGTGCCAGAAAATCAAAGCCATTTGTTGACCATGTCTTAACATTATCTATCTCTGATGGCAAGATTTGGTTCAGAAACTATCAAATTTCCGAAACTGTTGGTACTGATGAGGATGGTAAGAAGACTAAGGATACAGAATTATCTTTAGTGGAGATCGGTCCTAGATTCGTTATGACTTTGATTACTATTCTTGAAGGTTCATTCGGCGGCCCCGTCATTTATGAAAATAAAGAATTCGTTTCTCCTAATGCTGTCAGAGCTCAAATTAAGAGTCAACAGGCTGTTCAAGCCGCTGCCAGAGCTGAAGCTGCTGAAGACAGAAAGGTCAGAAAGAGAGAATCTGTCTTGGCGGCTGATCCTTTAGCTGAAAGTGTTTTATTCAAATAGATTGAGAGGTAGATTGATGCATTGTATTTTATGTTATTTTAGTTTATAAATTATGTTTTCTGTTATTTTTCCTGTTTGTATTATCATTTTATACTTACTTCATTCATGTATCCTACATATCTTGAATCTTTTAATTGAAAAATAATTATTGTTGTCAACGCGCTGAGTAAAATAAGTGACTAATTTATGATATAATAACATGGAAACACTTGGGTTGGTTTTATGTTTGTTTTTATTTAACCGTATATAGTGCAAAAAACTGAGAGTATCGTACGAACAGGAACATGTATGTTTAAAAACGAAGAACTTATTAAATTATATAAAAAAAGGCATAATAACTTGTGCCAGAATAATCTAATCAAAAAACGCTTAATGCTTTTCGGCAGAAGCTTCCTTGTTCTTGATGAAGTCACTGTAGAGAAATTATAAACGTTAGTATTGACAAACAGGACGAAGAAACACGAAAAATCATAGTCTTCATTAACATACAGAATGAACTTTTCTTCTTCCTTTGAACCAGCGTTGATAGGAGGGAAAGCGAGCTTTTCCTTCTTACCACCGGTAGTTAACATAAGGGTGCCGGCAAGGGTAGCGAGGGTGATACAAACAAGCTAAGAAAATAAAAGGGTTAGTGATCGATAAGATTAATCATTATTAAAGCAAGAATCGTGGAATTTCCGTCAAAAATAGAATTGTTGTATATTTATCTGGCTCAGACCATTTGGCTGCCAGAGAGCACCGTAGTTCATTAACCCCGGATACGTAATACTGGGTTGTCCCGCGGCAAGAGGGAGTATATTTACCGCTGAAAACATCCGAGGCACCCGTCAGATTCTCCTGGAGCTCGCCAGGGCGTCTGAAGGTGCGAAAACGGTAAACACAGTACTCACTTGGTAAGATTCAACCTTACGGCCAAAGATGAGATAAGCATTCGACATTTTTGATGGTTTATGTGACTTCGAGGATGGATAACGAATCAGACGGTGGAAAAAGTCGGCTTGGGCTAAACTCGAAGGCAGATTGTAGGGTGCTGAGGTATACACCCGGCCCCATTCCTACCGTAAACTACGCCTAAAGCAGGTCCACAGATCATGCCCGATATCTAAGTGTTGAAGATAGTGTCAATTGAAGTGCTATTTATTATTAACCGTTGTGTTCGCGTGCTTGCTGGTACCTGTTTTCTGTTATTGTCTCATCGCTAGCTTGAGTGGGCGCATTTTATGTATTTCGTAGAACTTGGTAACGCACTGGACAGTTGAGCGCGATCCGGACCTACTATGTCATTGTTGGAGGATTCAGAGTACGTAAATGACCTCTCGATCATTTTATTTTATATGTTTCTATTTCAGGAACGGCTTCTAATAATATCCTATAGCTATCTTATCAGCCATCTTCGATCAACTTATCTCGATACCTTTCAAGATGGTATTGGTCAACGAATTATCCGTCCCATGCCCGCATATTTGCTTCATGAGGAGCATCAAGATTGGCAGAATCAGCATTTATCAATCATTATGAGGTCAGAATCACCTCCAATCCCCACAGATACATTGAGTGAAACTCTAATGCCTTACAAAAGAAAGAAAAAGGGTATAAATGTTACCAACAGTTCAGACGAAGAGGATATATCTATTCTTCGCGGGGGCAGCAAAGGAAGACGGCCTGCAACCAATATTAAGCGTATATTCTCTGGTCGCAAGAGAGCATCTACTAATCCAGACGATTTGTCTCTTGAGGCTCTAGGGAGCGAGGGATTCTCGGTCCAAGATGCGTTTGATCTAGAATACGATGATAGTATTGATAGTGATATCATTGGTGATACTATGAATGGTGTAAACCATATAGACTCTAATTCAAGTCTCTCTCTAGCGGGCGAATATTCTTTCAGTAGCACTTCTGATTTTAAACCTAAAACTGATTCAAATTATGAAGTTCTTGATAGTAATAACAATTCGTTGTTGGTCGATGGAGCTGATGATTATGATGATGATGAAGATGATGAAGATCTCAGCTTTATGGATACTGAAGATGACGATAAATTAATAACAACTACTAATGAAGCATCTGATTATGACCATATGACAACTATAGGAAGTCTGGATACTCACTTGGTTGTTGACTCTAGCGTACTAGAATCTCCTGAAGATTATAGTGACCTCTCTGATCTTACTGATGAAGATGAAAGTGATATGGAAGAAGATATAAAGTTAGCAGCTAAACAACTGAAAAATCACTTAATTTCAACTTCCGGCGATGTCTTATCGTCGGTTAGCTCAATTACAACCGTTAACCCTCTCAACGGTAAGATCCCGCGACGACAAATGTCTTTAGATGTAACGAATTCTCGCTTGACTGTAAGTTACAAGTCGGCATCCAGAAGGCTCAGTGGGCCTGCACGAACGTCACGGCCGAAGCTTAAATCTTCTATAGAAAAATTTCCGAGGTTACAGTTTGAAAAATCTGATTTATTTTCATACGAAAATTCCAACCAAGTTTTAGAAGAGTCTGCCATTCTAGGATCATTTCAAAATGAAACTCAAGAATATGTGTTAGATACAAAAAGTGAACAGGATTCGCCCGCAATTAATTCCGATTCATTTAAGGATGCCATCGTTCCCGTCCCACTCGACTCCTCTTCATCTTTTATTTCTTCTGTTAAACGTAATGATTCTAATGATAATGATGATTCTGCCTATCCGTTCGAAAGTGTATACGCGGACGTATTATCAACTCAAATTGAGACATTTGACCTATCTGAAAGATCATCAAACTATGAGTCTGAATTGTCAGCCATGTTCCATAATCTCAAACACGCAATAAAGCCTCAGTCTTCTCGGCTTACAGCGCAGATCAAAGTAAAGCAGTCTGAATTTGATAATCCGTTGGAAGAATATATTGGTGCATCGGGTAAAAGTGAGCAAAAGCCACTTCGACTTAAAATATTTATGCCATCTTGTAATGATCCACAGCATCCATGGGAGGTGATTGTCAGAGGTGATGCCGATGTGGCAAACGCTATTGGATTTGCCCTGTATAGATATAAGGAAGAGAAAAGAGAGCCTGAGTTGTCTATTGAAATGTGTGATGCAAATCAATGGAATTTACGCATTGTTGAAGAAGATGGTGAGCCTGACGAAGATTTCCCTGCCCTTGATAGAAATAGAATAATTTCGGCGTACTCATTTGATGAGTTTGTTTTAGTGGAAGCCACGACCGGCCAAGTCAAGGAGAATGAAAGAATAACACCAAATAAGGTGACACAATATAAGAATCGTACTGCGAAAAAATCCATTACGCCAATAAGAGATTTCGGTTTGCCTCAAAAGCCGAAGGAAGAGTCGGTAATAATTCATGTCTTCCAATATCCTTTCCACGAAGTTCTTTCGGTACCCTTGATTACACTCTCAATGAAACCGGAAATTTATATTGCGGAATTACTAGATAACGTATGTTCAGCCAAGTGCCTTGACGTTTCATTGTACTCATTAAAGTTGGCTGGAACAAAAGTCGTGGTTGCTAATGGCCGAACAATACGATCATTAGAAGGTAGATATCATTTGGAGCTTACTCCTAAGAGAGTTATTAGTGTTGCGAATGGTTATATTTTACCTATGAAAGCCACTGATCCGAATACGCCCTTCTTGCCGAATCCTTTGATTAATTTCAGGGCGGGTACATCATTACCGTTTAAAAGTGAAGCCGGTTTACAACAAAGCAATAACAATAGGCATATTCGTAATTATTCAGTTATTAGAGATGTTTTATCTGAGCCCTTAGGCAGTGCTACATATCAAAAGTATCATATTTGGAGAAGACAACCGATGTCATTTATATCGAGACACGAGAGAATCCTAGCCATTGATGGTGAGTATGTTCACATTATGCCCTCGGATGACAAAACATGGTTTGAATCGCCGAAAACGTCTTCTTTCCATGTTAAACAAATTAATATTTGTAAACAATCGAGAAAGATACCCATTAACTTCAAAATTTTGGTAATGAAGGCCACTGGTTTGAAAAGGTACGATCTTGAAGCAGTCTCCGCATCTCAAGCTGCCGAAATTGTTGCAAAAATCAGAAAATTGGTCGCAAAGCATCGTATGGATAGTTAAATTTGAGCGTATACACATATTGTTTCTATTCATATCCCTATTTATTAATTTATTTATTAATTCTCTATTATCTATCAATTAAATATTACCTATCAAAAAAAAATCAGTATATGAATGATGTTTATATTTTAAGTTTCCATCACGTGATTATCTCCCACAGTTTTCTCTGATATGAACATTCGTTGATTGGATAATACTTAAAAATACACCATAACTAAAATGGTAAGTTGAAATTACGGAAAGCGATTTCGGGAAGAATATGTTAATCTATCTGGGTAATTTTGCCATACCTATTCTATTTGAAATCCATTAATACTAATTAATAAATGATAGTCTGCTATTAAAACTGCCCGTTCCATTGCCCCTCTTTTCGACCGTGTCCTCGTTCAAAGAATCAAGGCTCAATCTCAAACTGCCTCAGGTCTTTACATTCCTGAAGCTAATGTCGAAAAGCTTAACGAAGCCAATGTTATTGCCGTTGGTTCCGGACTCAGTGATAAGAATGGTAACAAGATCCCCGTTTCCGTAAAGGAAGGTGATAAGGTCCTTATTCCTGCCCACGGTGGTACCCGTCTTGATATCAAGGGTGAAGTAAGTTTTAGAATAAGATTTATTCAATGAAGATATATTATTTGACTCGATTACTAACTTTTCTCGTTAATTTAGGATTACATTCTTTTCCGTGATGTTGAACTTTTAGCTAAGATCAATTAAGTTTTTTGAGGATTTCAAAAAACATAGTCTATTGTTATATGTATATATCTATTTAATGAAAATATTATATTAATGTTCAGGAAATAAACTTTATGGGTGAGCCTTCTAGTATATAATAATTTTCAATATAAAAATACAAAAGAGAAACTTAGTTTTTTTCTTTATAAACTAAAGAGGATTATAAGACTTTGCCGAAATCCAAAAACCATCAGCATTATTCCAGGATAAAAACTCCTTAGCTTGTTCTTCAGTATCAGTATGACTAGTTGTCCATTTTTTAAAGTTATTATCCTTTATTTGGCCCTCCCAGATCATATAACATTTATTGTTTGACAAATCAGTTTTATAGTCAGGATTTTCAGCGTCTTCAGCGTTTCGAGGTATAGAATTCTCGGTCCATTTAATTCTATTCAGCATCAAACGTTTGTAAAATTTAATTTCCTTGGCGCCACCTTCGACGACGATTAAATTAAATTCAGGATTAATGATAGTCATACCGGTTATGTGGGTTTCTTTGGCGTTAACGTTAACTTTATAGCGATGAGCCGGATTAGCTAAACTGGCGACTTTAAATACGGCGCAGAAGATACCCTTCGACTTACTTTCTTCCGTTTTAGCTAAAAGCTTAGCGTGACGTTCCTCGGGGGTTAATTTTCGGTCTTCATTATCCTTAATGTGTTTATTTTTCCGGTCTTCAACTTCTTGTCTAACTCTCATTTCCACTAGAGTAGGATCCTTAATTGCTTCATTAGTCAATACAGACATAAGATTAGTGAGTTTAACTTTGGGCGGTGGCGCTGGATCAAGCCCCAAACGAATTCTATCTTGTTTCTCCTTATGCTTAGTGGCTCTGTCATTTTTCCTTATACGTTTAACTTCCTTTTTGGTCAAGTACAATGGTTTAGGAGTCGGTAGATGTTTCTCCCATGGTGCACGAATGGGGATAGGATGGTTAACGTAGAGGGTGATTGGGGAGTCCGGTGTTGATATTAGTAAATTTGAAGCATCGTCCAAATCATCATAATTTTTATTCTTCAAATATGGTTCATCCCACCATTCAACGACGGGTGGTGCACATTTTTGATAATTCTTTTCATTTAGAGTTTCATCAATTTGCATCCCCACCGATTTGGTAATTGGTCTAATCTTTCGTTTAAGTTCTTCGACTCTGGCAGCTCGCCTTAATTCATTGGCCTCTGAAATATATTTGCCGGGGGTATTAAATTTGAATTGTCGCTTTCCTCTACCACGTAAAGATGCCAATGATCCCTTCTCCTCATCGTAAATGTTACTCAAGTAAGGATTTTTACCCCGAGATTTAGAATTTGAGAATGCCTGTCGTGTCGCCGAGGGTGCCTTGGTCGAATCAGTAAAATTATCCTGCAGTAATGATGGATGAATAGCAGTATTAAGCCCTAGTCCTAAAGTAGGGGAAGCGGGTGAGACGGGGCTAGGTTCATTTGTTAAAGAAGTTGCTACAGGTATATCAGCAGTTACTGACTTACTGGCATCCAACATGGCCTTTCTAGCTCTGATTTTAGCTAGCATCTCTTCAGCTTTACTAGAAACGCTGGCTGGACGGGGCGATGGTGTAGCTGAAATTGAGCCAGGGGTAGCTTCGGTTGATTCCGTCGTAGTAGCTTGTTTAATACTATGGGTTCTAGCTAATACTTTTGCTTTAGCTAATCGAATCATTTCATCAATTGATGATGATCCACCGTTAGTGGAATGTGTGGTGGTATTATCATCGTTCTTGGATCGTTTTCTATCATTGCCGGGTAGACTTTCTTCGCTTTCGGAGGGATTCCTCTTTCGCAGGTCGGTATTATCCATTTTGTCAATCTAAAAAACTGAACTCGAGCGTAGCGAGTGAGTGAGTACCTTTCCCTCTACCTGTTGGGACATTATAATAGTGCTGCAGATGGTGAGAATGTGAACTTTGAATACAAATCTCAAATAAGTAAAGAACGAAAGAGAGGGAAATAAATTGTTTATACGGTAAAGTGGTTATGCTTTTCATTAATAAAAATGGAGAAATATCTGGATTTTATCTCATCTTATCCATCCAAAACTGGGTTTTTTATCGTTCTAAGAAATCTGTTGAAAGAGCATTTGACAATAAAATACGAATAAATTAAATATTTATAATAGTAAATAATCGAGAATCAAGAATTAAAACAAAAACGGCCTTTCCATAATATAATTTAACTCATTTATTTACAAACTACATTCCAAAATTTACGCACACTTTCTTTTTGAGGCAATCCACTTTTTGGAAGTAAATAAAATAAATCATTAATTGAAGGATCCTAAATATAATTTTTTTTAAATAACATAATTAAATATAACAACATACTGTATCTTAATTGTCTAAATTGTTTTTCTTTTAAGGAATTCCGACGTACTTGGCCTCAAGCATACGCAATATAGGATAAGAGATAGCAGCAATAGCAGCCGAAACCCAAAGACCTAAATCGGCGCCAAAATCACCAATAGTTTTGGCGATGGGACCCACGAAATAAACTTGACACATACCGAGAACGACACCAGCAACACCTAAGATGAAGGCACCAGCGGCGGCGTAACCACGAGGTAATTTCGAGGGGATATTCCAATTTTCAAAATTATAAGCATCGTTGAGTCCAGGAAGATTCCTACGACGGAAGAGTACATTTTCTTCAAGCATGATAACAAAGTAAAGCATTGACCAGTATCCGATCATGGGTAAGAAATTACCTAAAATAATAGCTAACTTGTTTCTACCGGCGAGTGCTAATACGAAATAAACCACAGCACTAACAAAAGCCCAAACGTATCTAGGTACCAATGTCATACGACGACCCCATACTTGAGTTGATAAAGCGATAGAGTAAGTGTTTAGGATATTATTAGAAATGAGTGAAACGTAAAGCATAACCATCAAGAATTTACCACCACCCCTCCAGGGTGAGAAAGCAGCATTAAGTAAACCACCGTTACCATAAGCTTCGTAAGCGGCTGTCCATGAGGGGATGATTAAAGCACCAGTACCGATCAAAATACCGAGGATACCAACAAAAGCGGTGGGGATAAAGATACAAAACCAAGTAACGCCAACAATGGTAGAAGGGGACATATCTTCTGGGAAGGTAACGTAGTAATCCGAGGCAATAGCGATCCAAGCACCGGTAATACCGAATGATGAGGCAAAGAACGACAACCAGTTACCAATAATAGTAGCAGAGGTACCCATTGAAGGGGTATGTAATTGGTAATTTCTAGCCGAGACAATGTACAAAAGTAAAAAGGTAATATTAACGGGGATAGCAGCCCATTTTTCAAACATGGCCACGTATTTGATACCGTAAATAGCGATACAAAGTGAGATTACGGTAATGATAACAATACCAGGTTCAAGGGGACATTTACCGTTAGACATGGAAGCAATCATTTGACCACCCATAACACAATTAACGACTGACCAACCTAAAAGGGTAACGATATTACACAGCGCTAAGCCCTTGGCGGGCCACCAACCAAAGATAAAACGAGATGATACAATCTGTCTCAGACCACCACGGGGCCCCATAGTGGCACCGTAAGCGGCTACACCAGACCCAATAAAGGTACCGGCCAGCGACGCAGTTAAACTATCACGCAGTGACAATTCGAAGACAATAGGTCCAAGGAAAAATCCGGTCATGGACGATAATCCACCACAACCGGACATCCAGAAAAGGGCGATGTTAATAATTTCCCTTAATCCACCCTTACGTTCGTAGGGTGGGGTACGGTGAATACCACGGGTCTCAAGACCGTAAGAATCGATCTTGTCGGAGATTTGCTTTAAACGGTGACGGAATGAAGTACCACGAGCTGCCTTTAACTCAGAACGGGCCTCTTTGGACGGTGAGACTTCGTCCAAAGACGAGGATTCAGCCACTTCATCGACAGATTTGGTGTCCTCAAAAAGATCATGACGGTGTTTAGACGATGATGCATGGTCTTCGTAACCTGAAACTTTAGATTCCAGCATTTGGGTTTGTGTGATAGATGTGAAGAATAAATAGTAGGAGATAGAAATAAATACGTAGATTAGAGATAAAATAAATACGTAGATTAGAGATAAAATAAATAAAAAAAAGTATTAGAGCAAGCTCAAAAAATTCGTGTTGGACAATATTGAGCCAAGAGTATCCAGCCCTTGATAATGTGTATCTAGTAGTTTATCCAACCTTCATCAAATCCAGCGATAGGCGGCAATACCTAGATATATATATCCACTCGCGGCTATACCAGATCCAGGCACGGTTATCTGATTACCGGGTGAAATTTTAAGAACCGCCCGCCGCACTGACTGAGGTTCACTCCCAACACGCCGCACATAATATGCACCTATCATATGACGGGTAAGCATACACCAACGGCGCGCTGATTTTTAAGTGCGGCGTGTTAATCACTATCGGCAGGCCCAAGCGGGTGACGGCCTTTGCGCTGACCCGGGAAATTAACTTATCGCGATTCGCCAAGACTCACGTACCAGCCTCACGATCTGGGGTCCCGGGTATTGAGCCCTTAAAATGACTCTCGTAAATGAACGTGACAGCGGCGAGCCGACGACTGAATCATGTAACGGCGTAATTTAGGTCGTCAGATCCACTTTTTCCGCTATCGCTGATCATTGTGGCGGGATAAATCGCACCCGCAGCCACCTCCCATTGTCTCTTGCGCTTTTTTTTTGTTTTAATTTTGGGTTCCCCTGTACATGATAATGAAATCAAGAAAAAAAATATATATATATATATAACTCTACACCACTAAATCTACTTATGAGCTACTTTATGATGCACGGATCGTTCGCGTTACTAATAGGGACTCAAATCAGTCATCTTGATTATAAATGGCGACAGTACATTGATACTGGTAATCTTTGCCCGCGTGTTAATATCCTTCTTCATTCCACAGTCTCTGATCCCGACTAAGCCGTGCGATTCTAGCAATCTGTCTAGGCATCTTTTATAGTGACCCAAATCGCTCGTTTCCAGTCCGCGTTCTAGTACGTCAATTGATAAACTAATTGCTTCCTCCATGACCTCGTAATTAGGACTAGACACACATAATTCCTTAATCTTGGGATGGCATAATGTGTAAATCATAAATCTAGCCTCGGAGTTATTCGCGCCAACGTGTTTAAGTACCTTCAATAATCGACACTCAATCAGCTCATCGTCGTTAATCAATGTAAACAATTGTCCACATTCGGCGATCGCTAGTGTTACCAAAGGATCATTACTAGATACATAATCCACTAAGATACTCGGCAATTCATCTAACGCTGTTGTATCACTGTCGATGATACCCGTACCAGCCTCGGAGTTAGCGAACCCAACTAACCAAAGATACTCCCTGATATCATCCTGCGATCGTGAGCAAGTAAATAACAGTAAAAAGTAAATCAAATACGTCGGATGATGAATTGCTTCACCTAAATTCTCTATTTGGGTATTCCCCTGTATCTTGATATAATTCTTAGCTCTAATCTCTAAGAAAGTCTCCAAAGTCTTTAAAGTTGTCGGTCGCGTCTCAGCGGCACTAAGGCCCCTCAACAAAATAGCACTAATCGCTAAATCAAAGGTGTCCTTATTAAATGAAATGCCAGAGTATTGAATAATCAATTTCCACTCTTCCCTCACCTCGGTCAACCCTTCTAACATACACTCCACCATATCGCGTTGCGCAAAAATACCGGAAGAATCTAATGATCGAAGTACCGATTCTAGGAAATTAGCTGACGCAATGAATAATGATCGTGTAACCACTACCTTAATAGAACTAACCGCTAGCCAAAATAAACTTAATGAATACCTTGATTGAACCGCAATACCATCGACTAATTTAGTCACACAACTAAGACAACATACTAATAAATCTTCTCGACTTAGTTCGTCAGCGTCAGTCATGGAGAATAAGTCACAGATAATTGTCAAAATTCTTAAAATAATATCATCTTCTACTTCCGTCTTGGCTAAACAACCCAGAAGTACCATGGCCCGACCCTGTAGGATAGAATTATTATTAAATGCCACGTTAACGACAAAATTAGTCCATCTTGATCTCCAAATATTAGCTTCCTCAACGGTACCCATTACTTCAATGATTTCCATCATCAAACTAGTCGCATTCTCTAAATGCATTTTGGAGATAATAGGATTGTTACTCTCACCGCCAAACACGTGCTCGGTACCTGACGTAAGACCAAAGATGAGTTTAACCCTTGGATCGGCCATTTCGTCTAATAGTTCCGATAGTTTATCCTTTTTTTCGAGACTGAGCGTTTCACTAACACTAAAGGAATGCACGGCATTCATTAGAAGCTTATAAATAGTTGTTCGGAACTCTAATCGGCCAATACCTAACAGTATACCAACAATATGGAAAATGTCCGGTAAGTACATCTCAACCACGAGTGGTGATTCAAACGATAAATAAACGGCAATACGAATCAGAATCTTTAATTCCTTCCAATTAGGCTGATTGACAAGACCTTGCATACCGCCAACATTCTTGGTCTTAACGTCTAATAATTCACGAATTCTTGCAAAAACCCGTCCACATATTCCGATAGTCGGGCATACCGTGAGCAGAGAGATAATCTTTTCAATATCATGTCCCTCGGTCTCCCAGTAAAGTGCACCATTAATTACCTCTTCCACTAATAATGATGTTAAACCCTCCTCGGCACAAAGCACCGGCCAGATATTCAACAGTAAACTGGCATAATCATTCATATAAACATGACTGATATTAAGGAATTTTCGAATAATGCGTCGTGTACTCTCGGGACCCGTGTCCTCATTGGCCATGTAAACATTAGCGTAAATATTCTTGATCCATGGCACAACGTAAAGCAAAATTTTTTGTTTCTTCTCATCCACCACATCCACGTAAGTTTCGAAGAAATCCATAATGAAGTCCTTAGTCAATTGGGGGTGCGAAATAGATAATGATTCAGAGATTGAAATCGCTAAAATTAATGAATGTCTTGGCACGGCAAGACCCTGAGCGACACGTAAATCACGACCAAAGTCCAATCCGAATCGAGTTTGCATGGATGCCAGTAAATTATATGACGATAATCTTAACTCTAATTGGCTCGAACATAAACTTCTCAATCCCATATTGAATAATGTGGCAATAACATCTTCGGGCCTCAATACTGTTTCATTGTCATTAATTTCATCTGTAAACAAACGGCTTCGTCCTGCTTCAATAGAACGAATAATCTCTGATGCCTTGGGACTGATCAAAGTGATGAATAGAGTATTAGAAAGTGGCGGTGATGAACTGATCTCAATAGTGAATTCATTAGGAAGTCCCGATATATTAGACGGCATCACATTTATTATATTACTCAAATGATAAGAATCATTAGTGTAAAGCGGTCTATTGGGAATATAGAATAACGGTTCTAATGAGAGGAATTGAATATACTCATTACCAATATTTACACTGGACGAAAAACAATCTTTGTATTTCTTATCGTACCTTTGTACATCAGAATAACTCATATTAGGATCGGTAATAAGCTTTTCGGATCGAGCGTCCAAACCAAGACCGTTAACGTTGAGCATATCCTTGATACTATGAGAATTGGTGAAATAATAAGGAACTATGTGCGGATTCAAGAATCGCATTGATCCATAATATCTAAGCCACATTTTCAAGCGGGGTAAAAATTCTGTACCCACATTGTAATAATAGGCGCCAACACAATTCTTAATCATTTCCTCTGGTACAAGATATTGCGCTTGTGATAAAATTTTACCCGTCATGGCACAATTCTCATTAAACCCACTACAATCGTAAAATATTCCGAATTTATCATGCCAAAGTCTTGAGGCAACCTGGAAATATCTATAAATGGATAACTCTTGATCAATCTTAAGCGCATCAAAATTTCGAATCGTAACAACAATGATCGGTAACCCATCTTGTGTAATACCATCGTGCACAATTTGATGCTCTAACAAAGATGACATATCGCGCGACGCATTCTTATTCATAAATTCATACAATTGATCAGCACCCTTATTGGCGCCCTCAAGCGTCTTGGGAATCTGGAAACTATTAACCGACGATATTTTACCCAAGGATGAAATTATAGAAGTAAGCTTTTTGATTTTCGCCTCTTGATCCTTCTCCATCATTTCCAAATCTCGTTTGTTGGTTTCGTTAACTAACGCCATATCATGAAAATTGCAATTATGATCATGAATATGGGCTCGACTGCATGGCATAAATAATTTCCTCTTACGATTATCCATCTTCATCTTAGAGTTAATATCTTCCCAATTCTCATAAAAGAATTGATGTAATGATGCTACTTCGGCGTTATCGATAAGATTTTCAAATTCACATCCACTGATAACACTAGCCGTTTCAATATCAATGTTAGAGTTGGTAACACCTTCCGTTACGCGAACACCATCATCACCTTCACCACAATCATTATCATCAATATTCTTATCGTCTACAATTGCAATATTAGATAAAAATCTCATGATAATCCGTTGCCGATCAGCCATATAATTAGTAATCTTAGGGTAATTTTGCCATTTAGCTAATCCTGTGGCACCATTGGCCATATGTTGAACAGTTTTAGCCAAGAATAACAATGTCCTTCTCAACTCGCGAGACGGCGGTTCATCGACAATACCTACACTTTCAGGCGATACGATAGCCGGACAGAAAAATCTCAAAAAAACAAATGCTCCAATTGCGCTCTCAGTGGCTTCAGAGTATTTTTCCATTACTGTTGTTTTAATGATATTACACAAGATTTTGAACCGTCTAGGAGCGGATCTCACTGATGCATCCAACGCAAAGACTAAACCATCCAGGGTATGCTGGAATTTCTTAAGTTGCTCATCATACCTTTCGTCATTCACATCTTCCGTCTCGGGGTTAATTTCAAATAAATGATTATTCACCTTTCGTACATAATCTTGTAAAATGGGTTGTAATGTCTCTCTCAAATATTGGCCTGCGACTCTTTTAGCGTAAAGTGATAACATTCTCGTCGCAACACAATTTCTACGTAAAATTTCTGATGATGATTCTGCCATAGAAACTTCTTTAATAATAACCTCCTTGATTAAATCAATTGATCTACCCTTGATTTCAAATAAATTCAATAATGTATACGATAATTCATCAACTTGACTAGTCGGGCAATTATCACAGATAGAAGCGGTTATATCGATATTTTCCAATAAAAAGTTTAACAAGTTTTCATACTTTTGATTTTTATTTGATTCAGCGCTAAACTGAGTTCCCTTATTCAAAATGTTCTTGAAAACCTCCAAAAATGCAAGTCTAATATTAAGATCATGATGTAAACCTAATGGTAACGCTAATTTCAAACCAACATCCGCATTAGAATCTAAAAGATGACTTAATGTCATAATGATGCCATCTCTAATTACGGTCAATTTCTCCTGTTCCGAGATTGAATATTCAGGAATTTTCGTTTGTTGTTGTTGTTGCTGCTGTTGTAGTATATTATTAGATTGACTGGAATTTCTAGTATCAAAATAGGTCATACTATTGCTCTTGTGATCGATATCTTCCTCCTGCCTCAAACTTTCCAGAACTTTGAGAAGCAAGGCGAAATAACTACCAAAAATACCTGCCTTAGTTGAAGCAATATCCATATCGTGTACAGCTTCAGGGGTATCGATAACTAACCCATTTAATGTTGATACCAGAGCATTTACAGACGAGGCGGCAAGATCATAATAAGCAGCACGATTATACGGCTTAGACTGCTTCTCACTCGATGGAGAGATTGCAGCGCTCGAACCGTTTCCATGAGAAGTGGAATGGCCAGCCGATAAAACATTTAAGGAAACATCCTCAAACCATTTGACAATAATTCGCGTCAATTTATTTCTCACCCTCATGTCATGACGAATATTTAAATTATCGTGCTTCTTACCCAGTGTTTCAGCGAATAAACACATCTTGATTTTGAGATATATGATCTTAGGCTCGTTGGATGAACTCTCAAGAAATTCAGCTACCGTTAAGGCGAGTGCACCAATATCTACATTTACGTATAACTCGGTATCTTCACTTAGATCAATAATTAGTTTAGTGAATGATGTTACCTGTTCAGCAACCAAGAGTTGCAATTTATCGCCGTTATTTACGCCCGAAAATTTCTTTGAGAAACCATTATTGGTTAATTTAAGATTATAATTGACCACCTTTTCTAATTCTTTGAAAATTAGATAATACGCCAGATTAGAAGTATCACGAGACAGAACGTCCTTCGCCGTCTCACGAATCATTGGTAAAGAGTGAAACATAAGATTCACCATCTTATTTATGAACTTTTCAATTTTTACTCGAATGCCTTGAAGATTTGGTTCATAATTATTTATCGTAACTAAATTGCCATAATGACCGTATCTCAGAAAACACCCAGAGAGTGAACTTACTGCACCGGCGTAATTTCTCCATTCAGCTAAAATATCCTTAATGAGTGAGATGGAATTTGTATCGGAGCTATTCGACAAGGATTCAATACGAACTGTGAGATTAAGCCATCTGATATATATTTCTTCCCATGCCTTTGTTACGGGTTCTGATGGAACTCGCATTTGTCTTAGATATTTCAAATAACGCTTATGGAAAGCCACTGGGCCAGTGACAACAAATGAATCAGAAGATAACTCATTATATGTAGCGAAATTACTCATGATGGTAAAAGAATAACTAGATGTATTCTCAACATTTTCGGTAAGCGAAGCTTCCTTGACCAAAAGTTTTAAGCACTGTAGTGAAGTAATACCAATACTCATATCAGGTAAACAAAGTAATACTAAGATAGCTACTTCAGTAGCTTTACTAACTTCATATCTTATACCAAGGTTTTCAATGGCAGAGATATCACCTTTGGTTATCTGAAAGAATTTGTATTTACTGGCGATGAAGCATCTTGTCTGAATAAAACGCTTTAACAAGGGCAACAAGAATTTAATCCGGGAGTCATTAGTGTCAAAAACCATCAACTTCTGCGAAACTGATTTGATGATTGGTGCTAAATGACTATACGTGCTGGTGACAGGGTGATAGGCATCAAGAAGGATCTCCTTTGAATCAAAATATTTTAGGGTTTCGTTCGATATACATTTACTTGCAAACCCGGCGCAAGTCGTTGCAAGTTTTAAATTTTTGCTCATCATACCACTAATTACAGGTGCGATTAAAAGAGCTGAACCAGCATAATCAAGCGCAAAATATCGATGGCGATGATAAAGAGCAAAATTATTACGAAATATACTGACAGCATCAATTATAACGCGTGATAATATTTTGAATTCTTCCGAGTCGTCCTCTTCGTTTCTTTCCAAATACACTAATCTCGGAACTCGAGAAATAATCAAATCACGAAGAGGTATAAAAAACTCTAGCAAAAACTGAGATTTTACAGGCATAGCCGAGGAATTGCCACGTAATAAAGTAAACCCCCAAATAATGTTTCGCACGGTGGTAATCGGGGTAGATTTATCGTACATGTAAGGAACCAAATCACGTTTCACAGTTTCCTTTGAAAGTGACGCCCAAATAGCCGAAAAATGACTTTGGATATAAGGAACATACTCTAGCAACTCTTCTGTTGGATTTCGAATAACCAATTCAAGCATTTTAGGATATATCGAAGTCACAAAATCACAGACAGGTGACTCGGGTATGAATTGATGAACGAACGATGCAGAAATCGAAATGTCGTTCAGGTAAGCTAAAGACATATAATGCAATTTATGGCTTCGATTACTGAAAAGGCCTATGATCATACCGATAAATTGAACCTTTAGCTTCATTCGCCCTTGTTTTACGGGATCATTAGGCATGAAAGAGCCGCCAGTATTCTTCTGTTTTTGAATATCCATATAAACACTAAAAGTCTCGGGAATAAATATCAACAATGAAGATAGAAAAAGACAAACATTTGAGTGAAGCAACTTTGGATCTTGCGATGAAGAAATAATACAGTCGAAAAGATTAGAGGCTTCCTTTATTACATACGGATGTTGATCTTGAAGGGAAATCACTTCATCCGGCTTGGCGAACAAGTAATATAATAATGAATGGCGAAATAGTCTCAATAATAATGCCCCATAGGGTTTATTCTTAATTTTAGGGAATGCCTGCTGTATGTCTTTAAAGACCAAATGTAGATATTCAGGTCGGAAAAAGAGCACGCTAAAAATATCTAGTCCCAATATCACGTTCAAATCCCAGCCATCACCTGGGATATGCATATTTTCTAATGATCCAGTAAAAGATGAGCTTGAGGGAGATGTTGGTGGACTGGAGCTAATAGGTGACTCAGGGACCATTGGCGCTGATATTGTTAAAAGGTGTAATCTTTCCTTAGCTATGGAATAAACTTCATCCCAGTTTGTAGCGGAATGAAATCTCATGAGATAAACACAGCAACTGTCAATAATATAAATTAAAGATGCCTTTGACTTTGGCAATTTCTCTCTATACAGGGGATTATTTGTAACTAGTGAGTTTTCGACTGCGTACATTGCATCCATGATAAGTGACTTTGATTTAATCCGAAAGAGTAAATCCATCATCGTTCTAACTAATTGCGCATCGAGGGGTTTAGGGGAAGCGGACTGGAAATTCGTAGAACAATAAAAGAATATCCACGATGACAGATCAGAAATTTGATCACTGGAGGAGTTTTCAAATTCAAATTCTTCCTCCTTAAAGTCAGACCTTAAATAGTCAGAAGATTCAGTTGATTCGTTTGATGTTGTGGACTTAGTTGACTTAGTCGAGTCGGTGGACAAATTTCGCCCTTCGGAAGATGTTGAAGAACTCTGAGGCTTGGACTGATTAAGTCGTTTCCAATGAGCGCTTACAGCATCGACAGATAATCGCAGAATAAGTGTCAAGGACTCCAAAATTAAATCAGAGCGTTCATGAGGAATATTTGAGGGCTCGTTCTAGAAGATTATACGGTTAGTAGCTGAATAAATAGGGCACTTAAAGATACTCCGTAGTTCAAGTCTTGATTTACTTACATTGAGAATGATCTCTAATAATTCTATGCTACTAAGTAAAACATCACCAATAAAGCCAAGCCTCGCGAGCTTCAAAATGGCCCTTTTGTTTAGCAAAAAAATCTCATCAGTTTCAGTTTGAAGAGCAGACGAACCGGTCACCATGGGCAACTAACGTTTAAAGAAGAAGAAAGGTTAGATCTAGTTGTTTAGGCCCACATATCAATAGATGTATATCTATTTATATGAAGATAGATGGCAAGAGAGAAAAAAGTAAGAAAGAGGAACGTACAAGCTTGTGAATACGTTTACTAAATATTATTTCCAAAGAGATACGTGGAATTTTGCCTGTTCCATTAGGAGCTTGGGACGGCCTGCGAGCCTTAGATGCTTCCGAGCCCAAGAAACTTAGTGGGATTGACATGTTTCAGATTATCCGGATCAAACTACGGCTGTTGGGGGATAATGTGATATGATCGGAAAGAGAGCTCAATAAAAGACTACGTGTCAATATATGCATATAATATCTTTTATGTCTTCTCGGCGCGAAATAATTATTGATAGTATAAGGACCAAAATACTTGGGCGGAAAACGGTTATGGTGATGTAATCGCGAAAGCTTCCACTGTTGGGAAGGTTCGTTGCCCGGGCTCCCAACTATGCGCGCGGCGGACATGGTTATCAAGAATCGAACCAGGATACGAAGATTCACATTCTTATCTATTGTACAGAAAAATGCGTAAGACCGTTAATATAAAACTGGAAAGCCCTAATCCGACCGACAGCCACCTGTCCACTGGTCCTGAAGAGTTGAAGAGATCAGTTGAAATATCGCCATCACCGCCGTTTCCATCGCCGCCCGAGCTTAGCTTTAACTTAGACAGCGAAGAAGACGAGGATATACCTGTACCGTCACCGCCTCAGTTGAGCTTTGACATTGGAGATGAAGAAGAGAGGATTAGCAATCAGAGCTTGCCGGAATCACCCACATTACAGGGTCGGGAAGTCGCGATTGGGGGTGTTATTTATACTGACTCACAGTCAGACGAGGAAGATGATTACTATGAGGATGAGGAGTCCACTATCTCACTGTTCAATGAGGGTTCATTCAGAAAATACAAGCGTGTGGGTTCTCCAGCGAGAGTTACTCCCGATGAATCTTCGGAAGAGTTTGTGCTTGAGCCTGAAAATGAAGTCAGCGAGAATGATGATAATGGCTTAAATTGGGGTGACGTCAAATTTACAGATGAGGATGAAGATGAAGATGGGGTTATCAAGGAACGAAAGAGTGACAGGGTATCTCATGCTGAATTTAGAGAATTTTCCTATTATGGAAGTGAAGAAGATGACACGAATTCATATTATCTTGACAGGGATATTGAAATCTTGGATTTACCTCATAAAAGCTCGAAAGATACATGTTCGCTGGCAAAACAGTTAATTCTATTACCCAAGTTTCCTTTAAAACTTCGAAAACCCAACTCTAATGATGATAAATGGTATTTCCCGTCTCTGGTAGGTCATACCTCCACTGTTCGTGAGGTCGCGGGTATTTCAACGGAGCGAATTGGTGACAAGGAAGATGAAGAAACCAATGAGAGCTCAATGCATCCAAACTATAGTAATAATATACTAAACAAACGCTTCAAACACAACCATGAATTAGCTGAAGTCAGGTGTTCGAAAGGCTGGGACTTAACCTGTTGGAATGCATTAAATAAGTTTTTACTCGATAACGACCGGTATGCTTTGCAATTTGCGACTTCTCGTGATCTACCAGAGGTACCAAAAGCTATCAGCGAAATGTTTGTTGGTCGATTCAGTGATGAGGAGTTAAGTAAGAGGCTTACCGCAGCGGCCAGAGTGAGTTTCAGGAATCGCTCTGGAACGCAAACGAATATGAATGATTGAGCTAGCACATACAGTATACTGAAATTGAAAGAGCTGAACCCTTCATATTTGAACTAAAAACACTACGGGCTACATTAAACCAGAAATTAACTGAGGTTTTAGTCAATATGTTCTATATCAACTAAGGATGACGAATGACAAATTAAAAAAGTGTTAGTCGGACTATCAGATTGAACTACAGAAGCATAAATGATGAGAATGCAACTTGCTGCACTATTCACTTCTCATCCATACAAGATGAGATAGCCAGGCTTGGGGGCTAACATGAAAGCATTTTGGTTACTATCCTTCCAAACCAAGTTACGTATATATATATATATATATATATATATGTATATGTGTACATGCATTTTATTTATATTATTCGTTTATATTCAAATAATAGAGTGATTTTGGGGTTGTTTTTTTTGTCCGTATTAAGCCTTTAGAGGGCTGTATCGGGATCCCAAAAGTTCGGGAATGGGGAAATTACCGGATTGGGACATCAAATCCAGATATTCAAAATACAGCTTTGTCTAAACAGTACATGACAGGCTTATTTTCCTCACACCCACACTCATTAAAGCTGATCCATCAATCCCTACTATCTTTTTCTTTTAGACCTTCAGCATTTGTCATTGGATTCATTCTGGGAACAAAAAAATTCTACTAGGGTAAAAACACCGTCAAGTTATAACAAACCATTAGCTGCAATTTCATTAAGCGTGGTATTTCACTCAAATAATTTTTTACCTCCTTTTAACCATTGAATATAACAACAGAAGCACCGAGTTTCTTTTATTTCAAATCATTCGTTTGGCTTCATACTTTATAATTCTTTCCAGATGAAAATAATGAGTAACGAATCTGAAGGGGTTCCAGATATCACAAATCAACCAGCGATTAAAGATAATATGAAATTGAAATGTGAACCACAAGAGCTCATGAATGAAACGCAGTCGAAATTGGGATCACGCAGTTCTGTAATAGATTGGGAACCACTATTATTATTGGAAGCTGATATTATAAATATCAATTGCGATTTAGTAGAGGGTGACATTAATTACATTGACACATCTTTCCTCTTGGCCCGATTAGATGTTGGTGATGAGGGATTAACCAGTCGTAACGAAGATAGCGAAGTTGAGTATTTCGACAAACCTAACGAAAAAATATCAGGAACTTTGAGTATAGAAGAATTACGACACCAATTGGAAAATTACCAGTGTGGTATCCCCTTTATGGACACCACAGAAATTTCAGATCCACAACTCAAGATCTGGAGTTACATTATCAATGACTTTGCCCTTATTGCATCCAAGGTCCCGCATGTGGTGGCCCAAATGATATATAAGGGTATCCCACCTGGATTACGAGGATTAGTTTGGAAATCGGTAATTTTCGGTAAAAGCCAAGCTAATATCTCATTATCTTTAACGTCACTATACATATCTTTGGCGGCTGAGTGGACACCTCATGTAAAACTGATAAGCAAGGATTTACATCGATCTTTTCCGGATATTGCATTGTTTAAGGAAAGGGATGGACCCGGTCAAGTAAGATTAGGCCAAGTATTACAGGCTTACAGTGCTTATGATATTCAATTAGGGTATTGTCAGGGGTTATCGTTTCTCGTGGGCCCCTTATTAATGCATATGGAGGACGCAGATTCGTTTTGTGCATTGACAAAGTTAATGGAGGATTCGAATCTAAGATTAATGTTTTCAGCTGAAATGGTAGGATTACACGTTAAATTATATCAGTTTGAGTCATTATTGAATCATTATTTACCTGAAATAGCCGATCATTTCAACGAATTAGGAGTTACATCTATATATGCCTCAAAATGGTTTTTATCATTCTTTGCCACCACTTGTCCGCCCTGTATGCTGATGAGAATCTTTGATTTGATTATGTTAGAAGGTGTAAGTGAGACGCTTATGAGAACGGCATTAGCTATTATGGATAGAAATAGGTATATTTTACTACATTCCGACTACGATGAGGAAATACTCACACTTTTATTGAGCACATCAATTTTCGATTGCTATGGTTTTGACGGTGATGCATTTGTGAATGATATTTTAAAATTCAACGGCGTGACTAACGAAAGATTGAAGGAATTAGAGAAACAGTTTAAGGAAGAGACCGATAATGCATCAGCAGCAGCGGCGGCCGCCGCTGCTGCCAGTACGACGCCAGCTAAAACAATGAAAAAGTCACCATCGACCGATAGCACTACCAAACTAAGATCATCACCCGAAAAGTCCAATCGAGGTACATTTTTCGGTGGATTCAAGACTCAAAAGTCCGCGAGTAGCATCAGTGGCAATAATGGTGTTTGTACATCGGATAGTAATAGTGATGACACCAATTCCGTGAATTCAATGGAAGTGGTTAGTCGAATTTCATCAGCTTCATCGTCTACGCTGGGTCATAAACCATCATCAGCGTCATTGCATGGTACTAATCTTTCATCATCGCGAAGATCGTCTGTACAAGCGACGAGTAAACCCAGTACCGGTACTACCACTGCTGCCACCGCCACCGCCACCAATACCGGTGCCATCACTGAAGATTTAAAACTGCAATTGGAGAAATTACAGCGAGAATTAGAAAGGGAACGTAACGGACGTCGCATGGATCGATTTTCGGTTATAGAGTATTTGAACGGTAATGGAAAGGATAAATCAGTGTTGAGGCAACAATTTGATATTTCAGCGCATGAAGTGACCAACCTGGGTGAGTTTAAACATAATAGATTTTCATCAATTGCTACTACCACCAGTTCAGTGATCACGGAGGAAGAGGAAGAAGGTGTACCATCTGTTCATGAAACGGCGTCCTTTAATATCGAAGGAGAGGAAGAAGAGGATGAGGATGAGTACTGTGGGAACTGTGAAAAGACACTCAGGGATGCCGCCATGTGTAAAGCCGATTTAGCATTTGCTAAAATGACCATTGATGAGTTGAAAGAGAAATTAAGGTCAAATGTAAGAAATGCTGTATCGAATAGTGGACCTGGCGTGACGTCGACCGGTAATAAGATATTTTCGGGTACTCAACCCCAGCCGTTACAGAGTAAACGCATTTCTAGTACAGGGTCAGGTAAATGGTCATTGTTTGGTGGCCATTCATAAATATATGGATAAGGTAATAAATAATGAACGATAGTTTGAATTGAGTAATTCCCTCGATTCATGAGATAGTTCGAACATAGCATAAAAGAGTTTAATATACTTTTCAATTTATTAATTAACCGTTGTCTAAAACGCGAATCTCACGCGGCGTTCAGCCTCGTGCATATATTGGGAGTCGATCATGATATGGATCAATTTCCGAGAACGGCGTATGAGAAGAACCGTGAAATCGAACGTTCATTATAGAAGGAAAAAATTCAGGTGATACTCGAGTATTTTATTCTCATATATTTTACTCATTAAGTATGATTAATATTCGACAGGCGACGATATTGGACCTCCCTGGGATCCAAAACTGCAATTTGACCAATTTACCAGAAAACTATCCGTTTCGATACTATTTATACCATATACTCACATGGCCACAGTTAAGTTATGTGGCGACTGTGGAAGATGGACCTACGGAGAAGATTGTAGGGTATGCGTTAGGCAAAATGGATGATTCAAGAAAGAAAGAGGATTTGGAGGTCATGAAGGGGAAGGGTAAAAGGAAGAAGAAACCTAAGAAGGATAGGGAATTATTTTACGAATATATGCCTCCCGCGACCGAAGATAATGACGACGATGAAGATATTGGCAAGGGGAAAAGTGGTCATGTTACCTCTTTGTCGGTGATACGTGGGTATCGACGTATGGGGGTAGCCGGCAATTTAATGCGACAGTGTATGAGATCTATGCGAGAATGTTATGGATGTGAATGTGTGAGTTTACATGTTCGGGAGACTAATCGCGCAGGGCTTCATCTTTACAGGGATTCATTAGGGTTTGAAGTTAAGCGTAAGGATAAGAGCTATTATTTTGATGGTGAAGATGCTTACTATATGATAAAATACTTAGTCGAACAGGGTATGGATGACGATGGAGAGGAAGATTTATTGAATGTAATTGATAGTGGTGATGAGAATTAAAGACGGAAGAGTTTGGTATGATGAAAATATGTAAAATAATTAATAATAGATTAGAATATATATAGCTCATGTGAGGGACGATTTAAAATACAATAATGTAGATTCGTTTGAGTCATTTAAGTGAACCCTTGAGTTCACTCAGGGTCAATCGAGAATAGTATCAATCCGCCTTAATGAGTATTTCAAAACTTATTCGTTTCGTTCATTTGTTCTACTTAAACCTAACTGCCTCTCTTTCTAAAACCTCAGAATCGAATTTTATCAAATAAACCGTTCTAGTCAAGAAAGAGTCCTTGGCGACCGTATGTGCACTCACTTTAGCCTGAAATCTAGCACCATCCAACACGGCCTCAATGATACCAGCACAGAATGCCGCACATGATACATTGGACATATCACGAGGCACGGAGATGAATTTATTGATAAGGGGATCATTATCAATTATCATATATTCATCAGGTGAGTCATGACTACGTTCGAGTCCATCAGCTGGTTTTCCGAATAGCGATCGCCAGATGGTAGTGTGTACGTGTTGCAGGATACCAAGAATACGAGTTTCCCGTTTACCGTGACCGTTAGAGGATGAGGACGAGGAGGTAGAAATTGTGGTAGTAGATGTAGTGAGATTACCAGTATTACTAGTCAAGCCACTGTCTCGCAGACCGGTTAACTCAGCGATTCGCTGACCAACATGGTAACCTAATGATGAAAGCCGTGTTTCGAGACTCTGTGTGGACCTTAGTGTGAGTTGATGTTGAACAATCTCACAAAAGAGAAAGGATAATGAGGCTAACGATACGGCAGGATTGTGTCGATGAAGGTTCTTGTCGTAAATAGAAGCGGTGGGTCGGCGTGCAGATACTAGGGCAGTCGGTATAGTACTGGAGGGAATCGAACTCGTAGAACTAGATACGACGCGCGTTGAGGCCGGAATGGCCGCTGAGGGCATGCGCGGAATACTGGCCACGGCCTGTGATGAGGGCACTATAGGAGTAGTAGAATGCAGCGACGCCATACCGGGGACGAACATGAGAAATTAACGAGTACGAGTCGGAGTAAGGATGGGGCGTGGTCAGAGGTTGAAAGGTTGAGATCATGGGTCAAGCCTTTGGGAGAAGGTGCAGATGAGGATACTACTGGTGGTAGGTGAGCGATGCGTGATCGTGAGTGGAACGGTGAGCTTGTGTGAATGGCTTATCTTGAATTTGTAGAAGGTTGGAATACTAATTTTGAGAGTGAATACCGAAATGATGGAATTGTTCTTTTTCTATTTTATTTTGTATGGTGTACTCACTAATATTCTATTTGTCACTTCTATCGTAATTTTTTTCTTTATCTTAAATGTGTATCATTTTTAACAACTCAATTCTTATGAAGATACTCTTTAAGATCTTTCTACTATGTTGTATATTCTCGCTTAATATTCTACTGCTTGTATCATCCGCTTCCTTCACACTTCACACTTCACGCCTTCCACATAACTCGCCGCACCTCCCACATACAACATCAACTCCGTAATAGTCTATTCAATGGGCCCCATCAAACGCGTTTACGGTCGTCGTTATCATACAACTATTGGCGAGCAAAAGACGTCGATATATGATATTCCTGTAGATATTCCGGTCGAGATTAAGGCCAGTTCTATTCATGGTAGTATGTATATTAAGCAACAATCTTGCATTCTAAACCCACTCTAACAAGACAGGCTCACGCACGCTGGCATGTTACAAGCGGGTGGACGATGATAAGGAGAACAAGATGGTCAAAATGAAAAGAGCCAAAAAGATGAAGACAAAGACAGATTCATTAACCCCCAGTGTCCATCGGGCACTTCAACCGACTGACGGTAATCGCGGGTCTCAGACGGCAGAATGCCATGCACCGCCACATAAATGGCCTTCACCGCCACAATGCACTGCCACTCCATCACCGGGCCCTAAATCAACGTCGCCCTTCGGAATCGAACCCCTGCCATTGGATGTGTCGACGCCACCAAGCCAGCCACCGTTGCCAACTACGACAATGACCAACACACAAGTACGCCGACAATACTCCCAACGCGCACGACGCTGTTCGAGCGACGATATGGTTTTGCTTAGTGGCGCATAATCGTTTGCCCTCATCCTTATCGTTTTTATTCTCTTTATTTTTCTTTGTTGAATAGTTTTAATAGTTATTATCTTTATTTTAATTTTTTCTTAAACATGCCTGCGCGAACTCGAAGGTCCTTAGCGCGTCGACGAATAACACGACCCGGTTTATCTAAGCCGTCAACTAAGCCCGCCTCCGCCTCCACCACGGCTCGTCATACCGTTAAACGACACAAAGCATATCACCATTTGTCGCCACCAGAATCGTCATCACCGGCGCATATCATAGGTGACCCACTCTCTGATATCGATACCGATACCGTAGAGGTAATATCGCCCGTTTCACAGGCTTCGTCACCACCACCGGGGCCGGAAACTGATGATTTGGAATGGGTTAAAAGTAGTCATCAGCCTCCACCGCAGCCCCAAAATAATGTTCGATCACGTCGTATTAAGAACATCATTGAAACTCAATTCGATTTAGAAATCTTACTTAAACATCGTGAAATGGCAATTATTAGTGATGAAATTAATCAAATTGAGTCTATGATGCGCCGTCTTAGGGGTTATTATCAGGTAAAGTCTCGTGAGACCAGTCCAACAAGCTCAGTGCTTCCTGAATTACCATTGTCTCCTACGTCGCCAATATCTCATTTAAATGATTTCCTTAAACGGAAACACGTTGAATTTGATTCTAATTTAACGATTATCGCCGCGTCTTGTGCACCAAAGGTCGATAACAGCAATGAACCAAATGTCGCCACTGAGAAGCCAAAACAATTACGCAATAATGGTAAATTCACTTCAATGAGAACTTTGGCCAAATCGAATAAAAATAATAAAAATAATAATGGCAATAATAATAAAATTAATGATAATAATACGAATAATACGAATACAAATGGGAATGCGCTAGCTAATAGCGGGAAGAATGCGACTAGGTTCCCGGCAATGTCAGCCGGTAAACGTACTGGAACGGGTATGAGACGAATACCGACTACCTCATCGCCTTTGAGGACTAGGAGTAGGTCTAATGATGGATTACGAATGAATGAGCAGTCGAGCGAAGCGAGAGTGTGAGGTATTTAAATATCTACACCTGATACACTACACCCTACAGTATATACATGAGCATGCGTGTTGTAATAGGTGTACATCTATCTATATGACACCCACTCAAGCAAGTATTTAACGGGCGTAGTCCACATAATGAACGAGTAAAATACTACGAGTTGAATGTGATAAGAATAAGATGAATGGGGATCACTCAAACACCCATTCTGCTTCGCAAGCAATAAATGATAAGCTGATTGTGATATTCAATCAGTTAATTTAATTATAGCAATTTCTTTATTAATTGAATGAATATATTTACTAGTATACTTTAATTTTTTCTTTTTTTCGTTCTTTTTTACTTTCTTTCTCCATTTAAATATACATATCTAATCCCAGTGCTATAATAGTAAAGGACCACTAGCAGTGAATTTAACACCATTGGATCCCTATTCGGTACTTAATGAGGCTGAGGCTGAAGCAGAGGCTGATGCGGATGACGAGGTGGCGGACACAGAGACGGTGGATATTGTAGATGCGGTAGAGGCAGCTGAGGCAGTAGAATCAACTGATTCAGTGGATTCAGTGGTAGAAGTAGCACTGGATAAAGTTGGAATAGACGTAGACTCGAATGAATCAGAAGCTGTACTAGATGAGCTGGCAAATGATATGCTCGATTCCGGCAACGTCTCCGAAAAAGATTCGTAATTCACATTAGCATATACAAGTCCCCAACTGTCAGGGCCACTGTAAAAAACACCCTTATAAATTGAGATACTTTGACCAATCTCTTGCCTTTGACATTCTTACTTCATACACATGATAGCATCAAGATTAACATCAGCATTACAAATACAATTCGAGTCATCAATATTTACACAATTGGTGGTGGCTGCAACAGTTTCGAGACAAGCTTTCATGCAGGCCGGTGTCGTATGGACGAGCCGCGCGGCGAGAACAAAGGCGGACAAAAAAGAAAGGCGCATAGTGAGGGGCTTGATCAAGTAATGATTGAGGTTATAAAAATACAAACGAAGCATGTACATTGAGATTATGCCTTTACTTATATATATATTTTAAATTTATTCGGGATGAACTACGATATATCCATCCTGGCTACATTAAATTATGAACGGCTTTGCCGCTTGAGAAGCCTGATTGCTTGAAAGTCTTGGCTACAACTGCGCCTTGCCCGTTTCATCAGATTATGCAGATCGATCCCGCCAATCTTCGGCTGACTGGAAGTTGAAAATGGTAACAACAGTTACAAAATTAAAACATCTTTCTTCATATGAGAAATGGTTTAATTCATTTTAACTCCAATTGTAAAATCTAATTCCTTGTGTTTGGGTCCTTTCCTTTCAATTGAGTAGGAAATAGTGATTTTACTAGGAGCAAGTTTATATTGCGAACTATTTTTTCTTCTATTACCGTGTTGTTTTAGCGTTCATAGAGAATAATTAACTTATTGCGTAAGCATTTTCTTTGTCAGTAGCTCTATTTTATGCATGTAGACTTAAATGCCTTAGTCCCTCTCCCCGATTGGCTGCTTATCTCTGATTTTTCCTTTCATTTTTTTCTTTTTCTTACAAGATCCCTTACCGAATAAGAGGCTCGAGGGGTTCAACCCCTGCTTCACCATAATCTGCACTTCTCGCTGCGCTCCATATAACCCGGAAGCCTTCTGGGTAATATCCAAAAGCGGTTGTTTCCAATGATTTGCTTCTTCAAATGAACCCTGTCCAACTGTAGCTAACTAAGGAGGGCTATGGTAGTGTCGTGGGGACTCGTGGTTTCAGAAATATACCCAGGGATCAATTGCTTTATAGAGTTTGTTTTAAGTGAGCGCTGTTGATCGTTTGAGTGGGTCTTTGGATTTCGGGTATGTCAGTCTGTCAGTCCGCGCCGAAAGCGTCAGAGGTTGTCAAATTGTTGGCACGGTTTACGAAAATTCATGGTCAAGATTGCTAAACAGTCTTACATAATAAAACCAGAACATTGTGAAAAGATGCACTTGGCTATTAGATCTTCAAAGGCCATTGTGGTCAGATGAACGAAGATCTCCTAGCAACTCAACCGGATCGTCAATGGTCAAGAAAATTATATTCGATGAAGATCATTGGTGCTAAATTCGCGAGACTGTATTTTTAAGGAGCAATTGCCTTTCTTATAACTTTGTGCATTTCCCAGTACTTATTATCGGAATCCCAAAATTCTATCCTTCTATAGCACTTTATTTTGCAGTACAGTTTCATCACTTACTCAGAAGTATTTTGAAAGATATTATCCAATATCCCAAATTTGCTTCTTTATTTTACTTCGGACTTGATGCAGTTTCGCTTTTTCTTTTCAATTATTATCCTGGACCATATAATATATATAAGCTTTATCAAAATAACGAAGTCTAATAAATTCAGCTGATAGAATATCGAGATTTTTCTGAACTTTTTAAACTTTGCGTATATTATATCTCAATAATATATGGTCTGAAGATATCAAATTAATAGGTAGCTATCTAATGGCCCACCTAACAAGGAGAGAGAGGGCATTATCAAACAATGCAGTCTTGTCTCTCGATACTCATAAGTTCTATCGATTCGTCACATTCAAACTGTGGACACCGCCGCATCTCATGAGGCCAAGGTTTTTATTATAAATTATGGGCGGTTTAATTATGGTTTTATCTCACGAAGAATATATTAATAATTTCGATTTCCTTTTGCTATAAATTGTGGTTATCAAAGGTTCAATAAAACAAATAATCAGTCGTTTGATCGTGAACAGAAGGACTCGTTATTTTTCACTCAAATGAGCACTCTCCTTTCAAATAGCATGATCTCAAATTGGATTTTCGAACCTTCACTATATATCAAAAAAACAGTACTAAAATGGGATTTAAGATTAGTACACTATTTGTAGATATTGGATCTTTATTAAAAGTATGAGGTAGACACAGTAGAAAAAATGGAGATGTTAAACGCCTATTACAACAGATTAGAATTAATAATGCATATTTCGTTTGGAGTTTATTTTTTTTAATCTTTCAAATGTTTCTAAAGATCAAAATAATAGCTACAAATTAGTTTGTAACTATTCACCGAGAAATTCCGATTTAAAAGATTTGACGATATCCCGGGTGCAGATTCCCTCCTAGTCCTACCTCGATGTGCAGTGATTGTCATGCACAGTTTCATAGATGCCAGATGTCGTGGTTTTGCGGGGAAAGGAATTTCGATGATAATTGAAGAAAATAAGGATAACACGTAGATCGTTTTTTGAGCGGGAAAATGAATATCGAAGCAAGGGCTTGTATATCCATGCGTTTTTTATGCAGATCTTTCGGGCATTCTCTCGCATCCACCAAATGATCAGTTATTGATGTTAAGTCATCACAAAATACATACAAAGTTTTCTTTGAGGTGAACTTATTCATTTGCTTATTTATTATTTACCTATACCATATTTGTTTAATTTCTTTTATATTCTAAACCTATTTTTACATATACAAAGCCGCTAATCCCAGTGCTAAAATGGCTAGTGTGGAACTACCGGGGTGCTTGATACCGTTAGAACCTTGTTCGATAGCGAGCGAAGGGGATGGGGTGCTACTAGATGCTGTAAATAGAGTGGCGGAGGATACGGTAATAGTAGTCATAGTAGAATTAGTGGTAGAGGTGGTAGAGGTGGTAGAGGTGGTAGGGGTAGAATCAGTGGTTACCACAACGACCATTGAAACTAGAGCGATAGTAGATGAAGCTTTGGTAGATAAAGCTTCAGCAGATACAACAGAAGAAGACTCGACCGTAGACGGAGGTTCGGTACTTGATGCCTCAGCAGTAGATGAAGATTCGACAGATGAAGATTCAGTGCTGGAAGCTTCGGCTGTAGATGAGGGCTTGGTACTAGAAGCTTCGGCAATACTAGAAGCTTCAGTAGTACTAGAAGCTCCGGCAGTACTAGAAGCTTCAGTAGTACTAGAAGCTCCGGCAGTACTAGAAACTTCAGCGGTACTAGAAGCAGTGGAAGATTCAATAGTAGATGAATCGGCAGAAGACTCGGCAGAAGACTCCGAAGACTTAGTAGACGAAGACTCAGATGAAGACTTTGCATTTGAACTAGAAACGGTGGAGCTAGCACTAGAACTAGAGCTTAAGACCACCTGAGCGCCGGCGTCGGAGCAAACGGACTTGTAAGCAGTAATAGCCGTATCAGCGTTATTATTAGGACAAATATCATTTAAACAGGTAATAACATCTGCACTGTAGCCAGTACAGATACAGTTTACCGATTTCAAGCCATCACAGGTAGTAGTTTTAGTGACTTGGGCCACACAGGCTAACAAACAAGCGGGCGGTGTGGCGTACACAAACTGAGCAAAGTGAGCGATACAAAGCGGGATAGCGAGAATGGATAAGCGCATATTAGACAACGAGTGTTAGGGTAAGAAGTTTGTACGAAACAGAGACGAACGAGGGTAGTGGAGATGGAGATGTGATGATACAAGAAACAGAATAAAATAATGCATACGATATTATAAACAAAAAGATATATATAGATCTCGGGAACCGCTTAACTCGCTGCGCCCCACCTAAACTGTGCCCCGGTTTCACCGCTGCGTTTCAGATCGCCGCTTTCGAAAGAAAACGGCCAAAACAGTTCAAGTCACAGTTGGCGACTTGAGGGCAAAGAGGGTATGAGGTGTATATATTAATCTCCTCCGCTGTGCGCTATTCAGCCACTAAAAACCGGTATCTCCTCTGCGTCCTGAGAACTACCTTGTAGCCTGTAACTACCACGCCGATTCGACGCTTGCTTTTCACGGAGGGAGGTGGTTACGCAAGCTGATACAGCTGACGTCATCCAACTGTTGTCGAATGATTATGTAGAATCAAACACCATAATAAATAACCACAAATAATATTCATTCAATGTAATCAATAATCATTCACACTCGGTTCTGTTCACGAGTGCGAGCCGACTGAATTTGAGTCAATGATCGTTCAATACCACGTAGGCGAATCTCCCACGCCGTCCAATACTCGTTATCAGTCGTAGTTTGTCGGATATACTCGGTAAGCGTATATGCGGTCTCCACAGCCAGGGTGTCCACGGTGCGCTGTAATATATCTAAAAGCGGTATCAGGTCCAAAAGGTGCGGTAAAACCGTAGCGGCCTCGACGATGGTTTGTGGTGTTTTGCGGGTAATATACTCGCGCAAACGATCAGAATCGGCTAAATTGTCAGGTAAGCGTGTGGATTTGATAATGGCCAGTTTGGTATTAGTGCCCATAACTTCATGTTTCGTCACATTTTCTTCTGAATCCCCGTTTTCGTTTATTTCCTGTAAATCATTCCAAATTCTATACTGGCTCAATAGCTGGGCGAACTCCTGCAACGATGCGTGTTGAGCCATAATATCGTCTATGTGACCCTGTAATTGGTCTATCTGGCGACGAATATCCAATGTGTCATTGGCCCCGTCTACATATGATTCCAACTCTCGCAACCGGTCCTCCACTGAGTCCATTGTATAGATATAGTCTGCTCATATACTTCATCCCTTATAACACACTATAATACTTAAGCCTTCATATACTACTTACCCGGCCGCGCCACGCAATCCTTGACTCGCCGCTGCTCCACCTTCCTCCTTCACACCCTATTCTATTTATTCACAATGGTACGTACAAATGGTTTGGCTAGTTTATGGGCAGTTCTATATCAATGGTGTATTGCTGTGATTGACCTCGCATGAGCCTGCATTATTAATTACTTTTTTGGATCATTTACTAATTCCACGTAGTCCAGATCTGGGTACGTTATTATACACATGTAGAACATCACGCGATTAACGTGAGGTGGTGTGAGAGTGTGCTGTTTTGCTAGTTTAGGGTGAATGGGTTTGTTTGGTCGGGGTTTTACTCAGTTGAATTGGCGTTTTTTTAATGGGAGATAATCCGCTTAATACTTCCTTCATTTCTTACGACTCCTACTCTCGTGATTCATAGTTTTTGTACTTTACTAACTTCTCAGTGTTGCCGTTAACGACGAAGCGCTTAATGCTTTCAATGACCTTAAGCTTGGTAGAAAGACCAAGTACATTATCTACGCTCTCAATGATAAGAAGACCGAAATCGTTGTTGCCTCTACTTCTGCTACTGGCTCTTACGATGATTTCTTAGCCGATTTACCCGAAAACGATTGTCGTTATGCTGTTTACGATTTTGAATACGAAACTGCTTCTGGTGAAGGTAAGAGATCTAAGATTGTCTTTTACACTTGGTCTCCCGATACCGCCCCTATTAGATCCAAGATGACCTACGCTTCCTCCAAGGATTCTCTCCGTAGAGCCCTTACTGGTATCGCTGCTGATATTCAAGGTACCGATTTCTCTGAAGTCGCTTACGATACCATTCTTGAAAAGGTCTCCCGTGGTGCCGGTTCTCATTAAAATGATTAAAACTTAAGCTTAATGAGTGATAACGTTCATTCTTACCGAATGAATGATTTATTCACTTTCTCGTGGGTTTTTTTGTTTAATATATATACATAAATAATAAAAAAGGAAATTTATTCATACTATTTGAGAGCCATTATAAGTGGATTAGGCATCATGATATTCTATTTAAGAGGCATTATAAGTGGATTTGGCATCATTATATTCTGTTTATTTTCAACCGGTGATGGTGATGATGTCGGTGACGTTACCGTTGACCATGAACTCATTACCGACGCGGTATATGAGCTTAATGCCGATTCCTCAATGGACAATCGGGGTGTGGTCGGTAACATTGATTCTTGTGGATGTCGACGATGACGTCGTTGGTGTAGATGTGGTTTTTTGTGTCGATGACGAAGTGGTTTAATTGTTGCCACCGCGATAGGTGATAAGATTGATTTAATAGTATCCCGTGAAAACTCAGTTTCTTTCCAGGGACTCTTCATTGAAAGAAATAGGGATAATTGCGGTGGATTATTTGAAATTATAGCTGGGTCTTCCAGGGTATTATCGAGTTCCGAATCCTGTTTCTTCTTGGATGATTTGGTATGGGTTCGAATGCGAGAATACGCATTGTGAATTCGGGCGTAAGATCGCGATACTACAAAAGTTAGTATTGAGTATGGTGTGGATAATGAATGGAAAAAGAGCCCTACAAAGAGAGTTTAAACTTGTACCATCATTAATTTAAAACAATTGACACTCTTGTCGTTACACTCACCCTTTCCTCTCAGGCGGTGGCCATGGGTATGATCACTTGATTGTGGAACAGTTTCTTCCATTATTTTATCTGTGTTATAACTTGATGAATAACCAGGAATGAATTTGATGGATTTATACTTATATCCTTATGCTTTTCTTTCATATGGATAGTAATCACTTTTCGCCGCACGACATTATTCGAACCCGATCGACCGCCTAATGAAGCCGCACTCTCTACAAGCGCCTCTTCGGTCGCGGCGTCGGTGAGCTATTGAGTCTTTTTCAAACCTCAATCACCACCTATACAAAATCCTTGACAACCCTTTATTTTAATTTTTTCCACGTCAATCATAAAACACAACAATGTCTAAACACGAGGCCCAATACCTTAAGGGATATCCTACTGAAATTTCGTCAGTTCTTGCTGGTGGTTATAATCACCCATTATCGCGTGACTGGCAAAATGAAAGAGTATTGAGCAAGCAAATGTTTATTTATCCTCTTTTCATTTCGGATGATGATGATGAAGAAACTGAAATTGCATCATTACCTAATCAAAAGCGTTGGGGTGTTAACCGTCTTTTACCCTATGTTGAATCGTTAATAGCCAAGGGACTTCGTGCGGTTATTTTATTTGGTGTTCCTCTCAAAGAAGGTGTTAAGGATCCCGTTGGTACAGCCGCTGATGATCCTGAGGGACCAGTTATTGTTGCCATTAAGCTCTTGAGAGCTAAATTTCCCGACCTTTTCATTATGGCCGATGTTTGTTTATGTGAATACACATCCCATGGTCATTGTGGTCTCTTAAGAGATGATGGATCAATTATTCGTGATAAAACAGTTCAAAGACTTGCCGCCGTTGCCGTAAATTACGCTCGTGCCGGTGCTCATGCCGTTGCCCCCTCAGATATGGTTGATGGTCGTATTAAAGCCATTAAACAAGGTCTTATCGATAATGATCTCGCTCATTGTACTATGCTTATGTCTTATGCCGCTAAATTTTCAGGTAATTTATACGGACCATTCCGTGATGCTGCCTGCTCTTCACCATCTCAGGGTGATCGTAAGGCTTACCAGTTACCCCCTGGTGGTAGAGGTTTAGCTAGAAGAGCCCTTATTAGAGATATGGCTGAGGGTACTGATGCCGTTATCGTTAAACCTTCAACGTTCTATTTAGATGTTGTTAGTGATGCTGCTGAAATTTGTAAGAATGTTCCTATTGCTACTTATCAAGTAAGTGGTGAGTTTGCTATGTTACACGCCGCCGCTGACAAGGGGATTTGTGATTTAAAGACTATTGCTTTTGAAGCTGCAATGGGTAGTTTAAGAGCTGGTGCTAATTTATTGATTTCTTATTTCACTCCTGAATTCTTGGAATGGCTTGAGAGTTAGATCAATTTGAGCGTCAGCGAAAATTGGAAAAGAACGCAAAATTAATTAGAGTAATTATTAAAACTCCATAACTACTACTACTGTGAATAAACTTTAATATAATGGCCATAAATTTGGTATTGTAAACTCTATCAAAGCTCCACTGTAATAACTTGTCTCTGAATTTTTTACACTTTGTTTTTGAAGAATTGTTTTTTAATGTTCTTTTATGGTATGTATATATACTGAACTAATGCACATGATTTAAAATATAGGTTATATAAAGTTAGCCGTCAGATAGGAAAAAGTCAACTATGGCTCAACAGGTGTCGGTCTGGCCAAGCTTGTTAAGCTAAAGCAGGTTGTTCGTCACCATTACTATCCTTCTTAACAGGGGGTAAAGGTAAAGGTTCACTATCCTTTGTATCATCCCAACCTAATCTTCCTCTAAGACGTTCATACTTAGCACGATCTCTATCGCCGACAGAAGGCTTTACATTTCTGAATGCACATTGGAAATCAGCCATTGATACTGTCATTTGAGCGACTTCAGCATCATCAAGGAAAACATCTTCATTACCTGAAGCGATATCTCTAAAAACAGCGGCTCTTAATGCAACGACGGCAGCTTCACGTGCGAGAGCGGCAAGATCAGCACCTGAGAAATTACGACATTTATTATCTGATGCAATGGCACCAAGATCAACATCGGGTCCCAATGGTGTTTTACGAGTAACAGTTTTCAAAATTTCATGTCTCTCTAAGACGGTAGGTAATTCAACGTATAAAGGCTTATCAAGACGGCCAGGACGTAGCATTGCAGGATCAATAATATCAGGACGATTAGTGGCAGCGATAACGTAAACACCATTACGATCATTAAGACCATCTAATTCTGTAAGAAGGGTATTTACTACACGAGCCGATGATTCTGATAATGAATCATCACGACGTGGTACAAGAGCATCTAATTCATCAAAGAAGATAACACATGGAACTGAGGCTCTTGCACGAGTAAAAACTTGTCTAACGGCTCTTTCAGATTCACCAACAAATTTATTTAATAATTCTGGACCACGAACTGAAATGAAATTGGCTCTTGATTCATTAGCAACGGCCTTGGCGAGTAACGTTTTACCGCAACCGGGAGGACCCCATAATAATACACCTGCAGGGGCCGAGATACCAACGGATTTATAAAGTTCAGGTCGCTTAATAGGTTGAACGATAGCCATTTGCAATTCAGTACGAATATTGGATAAAGCACCAACATCCGTCCAAGTAACATCGGGGACAGTGGCGAAACCCTCACGTTTACTACTGGGTTGAACACTGGGTAACGCGGTAAGGAAATCAGTAAGAGTGATTGAAAGTGGCGCTAATTGTTCTGGTGTAAGTTGGTTAGGGTGAGCAATAAGGAATTGTTGAATAATACAAGGTGCTGTAGTAGTTGATAGTAAATTAGCGAATGATGCGGGGATGGCAGGTTTAGCGACAGTAACAGTACCATCGGCGGCGGAACCATTGGCGGCAGATTCGGCACTCTCGGGAGCATCAACATCCATATTTTCAGTGTCAAGACCGACATCAGTTAAATGACGGAAAATACGCTTAATAGCACAAACACCAGCAGCAGAAGTTAAAGCTCCCAAATCGGCGGCAACATAACCAGGAGTTAATTTAGCAAGACGTTTAAAATCGAAATCACCATCAAGACGAAGTTTTTTACACATTGTTTGTAAAATTCTTTCACGAGAATCTTCAGTTGGTACTGACATACAGATTTCTCTATCAAATCGGCCAGCACGACGTAAAGCCGGATCTAAAGAATCAGGACGATTTGTCGCACCAATGATCAATACAGGTTTACCACCGGTTTTCTCTAATGCGACATCGTCCATTGAAGTTAATAATTGAGCAACAATTCTACGTTCCATTTCTCTAGCCACTGAATCTCTCTTGGGAGTAATCGCATCAATTTCATCCATGAATAAAAGACAGGGAGCTAATGATTTTGCTTCGTCGAAGATTTCTCTAATCTTTTTCTCACTTTCACCACTCATACCACTAACTATACTGGGGGCACTGATTGCGATAAAGGGGATACCAAGTTCATTAGCGAGGGCATTTGCGAGCATGGTTTTACCACAACCGGGGGGGCCGTGAAGTAAAACACCTCGGGGAGGAGCAATACCAGTGTGTGAATAAACTTCAGGATGAAGAAGGGGCATACCAATTAGTTCAAGTACGTCGCTGATTACAGGCTCAATACCACCAAGATCAGCGAGTGTAACTGATGATTCAGATCGGTATTCGGATTTATCTGCTTTTAGTGAGTTAGAAGAGAAAAAATAAAAATAAAGATAAAGCAGAGTTAATACATACCCTTTTGACGTTTAGAGGCTGGAGCTGAATCCTTTGCGGGACGCTTTTTACCCTTTTTGCGTTCATCGGTAGTTTCAGCAGCGGCAGGGGTAACGACAGGTGTAGCAGAGCCAGCGACGGGGGTGGTAGCACCAGAAGCAACAGTAGAACTAACAACAGCAGGAGTAACAACTTCAGGGACGATATTCCAGATGTTAACTACACTTTTATTCATTGTATTAGTCTCAGCGACGTCCATTAAAGAATTAACATCCACACCATCAAAATCTGAATCTAATTCTGCTAATTCTTCAACAGTTTCAACGGGTTCGGGAGTCTTAATCTTGGCATTTTCACGCATAACCTCGAGGACTCTTTCAACGCTCTTCAATACAACTAATCTCTTTTGACGGCCAAACGCTGGATCAGTGTCTTGAATAACCTTCATCATATCATATGAAGACAGATCATCAAGGGTGATAGGAGCTTCAGGTGTTGTTGAACATTCAATATGATTAATGATATGATTGTGTAAACGAAGGTCTTGACCGGCGAATACCGTCGCTGTCGGTGTAGCGGCAGGTTTACGAGCCATATTGTTGTTTTTTGTATATTGAGGATAAGAAATTTTTAAAAAAAAATCATGATCAGGAATTGATACAGATTGGGAGGTAGGGTAACACAATCGAGAGAGGTGAAATTGGGAACGTGTGAATTTGATGTAAACTGCACTATGCGAATTAGATCCAAGTAATATAATTGACTGTAGACAATCGAATTGGGACATTGAAGTCCGTCCTCCCCCCAAATGGGTTGAAACTCATGATTACTGCTCGCTACTCTTCCAAGGAAAAAAAACCATCAAGAGACTGAGAGCTAATAAAAGGGCGTCATTAGGCACCCTCTTGAAATTCAGTACGGAAAGTAAGCGTAAACAAGTTTAGGTTGGTGTTAGATTGATAGCTAGAGTTTATAAAGATAAACCTAATTGCCAACCTTTTACAGTGATTTTAGAATTATACAGTGTTATTCGTCTTTCTCAAGTAAAGTATGAATCCCAATCAGTGTTGGAAAATTGAGTTTGATTAAAAAATTATAGCCAAAATTAGATAATTAAATAGAACAAAATGAAAACTACACTGCGACAACCTACCTCTGTGATATGATATAGTTTCTAGACCAGTTTTCAAACAGAAACGGCACACTTCTCCTTTAATAAATGATTGAATCATTTCTAACCCGTCAGGTGCATGCCCAATAGAGCATATAATTCCTTACAATGACGTAATTTTTCTCTCATCCTTTCCATGAAAGAAATGATTGTCTTTTTTAGGGTTAAACATTCCTATAAGAAAATAGGTTGTGAGTATTTCTCTATAATCAAAGTCTCATTTTTCTTTGAAATAATGTGATAAATAAGTAAGAGATTCTATGTCAAGCACACAGTGACTTGTTTGAAGACCTGGTAACCCTAGGATCTTTTCGTTTGAATCATTCCACGAGAGATAATATCGAACCAAATTTTCATAGCTTATTATAATAAATGTACTGAAATCTTTTGGGAACCCCGTGGGAAAAAGTAAAGATTCTTAATTTTAAAATAACGTTTTCAAATTCTGTGTTCATATCGCGATAGCAGGCTTTGTTGGACAATTGCTTTAGTAGGCTTACCTTCTTAGCGAATACTCTGTTCAAACCAAAGCGTGGTTTTCTCGTTTCTCTCGCCCAATTCAAATCAGCAACATTGATTCCGGAGTTCTGATCATTGGTATGTATTTTTATTTCTTTGCAAAAAAAAGGCTTGGTTTGAGCAGACAAAAAGGTTTACATTCTTTGTGCAACAAGCTTCCTAACCTTGAGCAATTTGTGTAAATGTTAACCTTTGAGTCTAGTGTTTTGTATGATTGCCATAAACAAATTCCATCATGCCCGTTCTTGAGAGTTTTTTCTCTCTTCGAAAGTCGCTTATGATCAACTAACATCTTCGAAAGTCGCTTATGATCAACTAACATCTTCAAAAGCTCTTAGAAGATGGTCTTTCTTTCATATACTCTAGTATACGTTCATTCAATTTTTTCCTCTTAACGGGACTTGGCATCAGCCTGGGGCCTCTATTTCTCAAAATTCTTCATCACATCTAGTATTATCTGAAAGCTCAATATCTTCAAATTCACGATTATTATCGGCCCCTGACAACGGTGAAGCAAAATTGTTCATGCTGCTGATATTTCAGCAGCATGATTCGTTTCGCTGTCTGATAAATAAATAGTAATATCTGCCTTGAAACTCATAATAACTGCTGAAACTGGATCTACATTATCAGTTTCAATTTCACGTTCATTGGGTAGGGTTATAATCGAATCAGTGCTTGATGAGTGGTTTTTGCGATTGATAAGTTATTCAATATTCCGTCGTGTTTGTGAAGCTGGCGATTTTATTAGCTTGGCTCATAGTTTTCAGTGTTCGGGTTATCTTGTAGTAATGACGAAAAGGTTGTTTCGGTTGAGGTTGGCAAAGTGGGGTTTTCCCGTTTGAACAGTTTCAGAACCCTATGTTTCGTCTCAACTTCTCTCTTCTCAAAATTAATTATTTTTCCACTGAGCTCAACTATCATTTTATTACTTTTAACTTGCTTCTTTCGAGATTCTTCGAGTTCAGCGTTCGCCTTATTATTTTGGGATTTCAGTTTCACATTCTCGGTTCTCAGCTGTTGTCGCTCTTCTTCCTCTAGGTGGTCAGCCGATTTTTCAGAGATGCCCAGCCTGTAATAACGGGCCTAATAATAGGTATTTCTTTCCCTGGTTCGATTTTCAAGGCAGGCGCAATCGGAGGTGGCCCATCATGAGCTTCTAACTGGGTTTTTTAAACTAGGCTAAATCAAAGGTAGTCTCTTACCCGTCTTTCTTTTCTTTTTGAATTAATCGAACCAATTATAATCCTCTCATTTTCTGGTTGGTTTGGTGAATCAGATCCACAAATGGCATCGTCCTCACCTATTTTGATTTTCTCACACCAGCATTTTGAAAGAAAATGAATAAGCTATACCCTCATATGTTGGTAAATAAAACAAAAGCCCATTTGTGTTAAAAGGCTTTGTTTCGTTTCATTTATGCTCTTCTTTCTCTTTTCAGTATCACTTAACTTGTGGTAAAATACCACAAACTGAAAAGGGAAAAAGAACGGAAATTTCACATACGTTTACATCAAATAAGTCAATTAGTTTTCAATCTGAAACCAAGAGGAAATGAAAAGACAATGAATCTCTAGAAATTAAAGGTTAACAAAGAAAGAGTTAAATGGTGTGGATGAAATATATTTATTAAACAGGATGATCGTGATACAAGGGCCAGGGTACAGAATAAGGTTTCAGCCGCACTGTTAGTTGATTTTGTGGGTGAACTGCATACTAATGTTGTGATGAGTGGTGTTTTCTTCTATGTTTGTAAAAACCAATTTATTTCGAATTAAGAAGTTAAATTTAAGGAGAATGAAAGATTAAATTATCTTCGTTATTATAGAACAGGCTGAAAAGGTAATATATCTAAACCATTAAAGGGCAGGCTAAAAAAGTGATCCTGGATGGCCTTCCGAATGATTGACATCATAACTACTCTGACGTCGATATAATGATTTCAACGAAATAAGTTCTGTCATTGGAACGCAGATCGTAACAGAAGAAGTAGTATTTTACTTTGTGTAATCGATAGAAAAGTATCGTTTAATTTTGTTTGCCCGGTAGCATTCGCTAAATCCCAAAGTTGAATGGATCCTTGAAAAATGAGTACAATACTCATAGGGAAATAACGGTACCAGACCACTGACAGAGCTTGGCGAATATGATTGTATTTTGATTATATTTGGGGTTCATTAATAGCATTATAGAGTTAGTCTTCATTAGTTAACGGCGTTGTGGCGGTATGACTTGCATGAAGCAGGTTACCACTTGAAAATCATCTCAATAGATTTGAAATAATAAAACATAGGCTCGATACAATAGATTTAAAAGAGATGGTTAGAGATATTTTTATATAGAATCTAATAGACAAAGGGTTGAGTGATTATTCTTCGTTCTCGCTAAGCGAACTTAGATGGAATAACCCAACTCGATTAAAACTTCCTTCAAAGTATCCAAGGTATACTTCACATCAACTCTAGATTCATCACATACACTAACACCCATATGTCCAACTCTAAAGTACTTTGTGGCACATTCCTTATGCAACCCACCAGCGAGAACAACACCTCTTGCTGCCATAGCAGGTAGTAATTGAGCATTTGTGACATTTTCAGGTAAGTAAATTGCCGTCATACCATTAGCGGCATGATTGTCGTCCAATGCCAAGATAGACAACCCCCATTTTGCGACGGTTGATTTAATTAATTTTGAAGCATCATTATGAACTTTGAATCTGTTCAAGATTGATTCTTTACCACCACCAACAATAGTATCGAGGGCGACGGTTAAAGCATGAATATTTTGAACTGCAGGTGTAGCGAAATAAGCAGGTTTACCTGCTTCCATGGCCTTCATAATTATATTCCATTTAATTAAATCAGCGTAGAAGGCTGGAACTGGAGTCTTTCTAGATTCCAAATATTCAACGACTCTTTGAGAAGCAAAACTGATTGAGAGACCACTAGGAGCACCAATAGCCTTTTGAGGTGCTGTAAGTAAGAAATCTAATGACCATTCGGAGAATCGAATATTTTCAACTCCAACACTACAAACACCATCAACAATAATCAAAGTTTCGGGTGAAACACGTCGTACGACTTCACTGATTGCCTTTAAATCTTGTAAAACGCCCGTTGAGGTATCAACATGAGTAATTGTAATAATACGATATTGGGTTTGTTTTAATTCCTGTTCAATAGATTCAAGACTAGGGAATCCACCAACGACTGGAGGGTCTAAAACCTTAACATTGGCACCGTATACCTTAAGACAAGTAGCAAAAGAATCAGAAAAGTAACCTGTGGAAACTACAAGGGCATTATTTAATGAAGAGTCGGTAGCATCGATTAAATTAGCAGCAACGAGATCCCATCCAAGTGTACCGGAACCCGAGATAATGTAACCTTGATCGAGAGGGTTGGTCGAGAATACCAATTGTCTCAATTGACTCAAAGTCTTTTGAAATGTCTTGATGAAGGGGGTAGCAACGTGAGATTGCGAGGCGTGTGACATGGCTTCAAGTACATCGGGAGCGAATTCAATGGGGCCAGGTACCATAGCAATGGGCCTTTCGGCGGTGGGTGCAGACGTAGATGATGTTGAGGACATTGTTAATTGACGTTGAAGTTGTTGTAGTCGAGCGTGAGCGTTAACGTTAATCTTAGCGTGGGCGGCCATTGTCTTTTATGTATCCCGGACTAAAGGAGGTTATCGGGCTATGGGTATATCTGGGAACGAGTATCAATCGCGAGTATATGTATCAATGAGTGAAGCACAGCGTAATCGAAGCAAGCGATTGGAAGCGAACGAATAAGTGATTTAATTAAATGATATTATTAGCAATAGCACTGAACAATAAGCACGAATAAAGATCTCGCAATCTGGTCTCTGCAATAATTCGTAGCAAGTAAGATCTAAACTCCTCAAAGCGAATGCAGGCTCGGTCAAATGCGGAGATGGATAAACGCAGCGGTTAAACCTTGAAATTCGGTTGAATTAGATTGTTACTGGGAGTACGGTATATGGGTGAGTACGTTTATAAAAGAGAGTAATGGCCATAGTGACGATATTTAGCGTGACGATATTTCGAGTAAAGATCTTCAGATTTTAAATAAATATGCTACAAGATTCCAGTTTAGCTCTCGGTGGTTGGCATAATTATCAGCGGGGGAGGGGGGGGGGGTGACTGTGCTGTCTGAGTATGGGGTGATTATTATTAATTTTAATTCTCGTACCACGAGGGTTGGGCGTTATGGCAGTGTAGAGAAACACGCTGAGACGAGAGTTGTAAAGATAGTATAGTGGTAGGTAAATAATCATCGAACGGAGATCAAGTTAAATGCAAATACAAGATAATGAAGCCAACAGCATTAATCAAAGTAGCAGCTAATTGGTCCCGTCTAACCTGTCAGTGGCATTTGCTCTCGACAAGAGAGTCGAGATCGAGTGATTAACCGTAGGACATGCGGCGGGTTGCGACGGTCGATGGTCTGTCTGATCGGAGTAATGTGGGTGAGGTTCAGACACGGCGATGGAGTACAATGGAATACAATATAATGCGGGAATTTAGTGTATACTCTTTAGCTGTATGTGTTAGTGGACCCCATCACCCATCTCCACGCGTGTCAACAACAACAACAACACAGCCCTGGACTCGACTCGTACCTCACTCTGGTTCTAATTAAGTCCCAGCGTGATCAGGGTTGACCATGTAGAGGGTATATGATGGCCAGGAGCCGAGCAACGTACGAATCTGTACGAATGTGTGAGAGAATGCGTGATATATTTACCCCTTGTCATTCGGTATTATTAATGATGTTCCATCTCACTCTCCACCCCATCTCGCCCCATGTCTCTCGCTCCATGTTAGTTGTTCTATCACGCATTTAAAAATGGTACCCCGAGCACCAATTGCCGTCTGCAGGTTATCTTCGCCATCGGGGAACGTCGCCGCGTACGAACGGTATTCACAATGACAAGAAAATATTCTAGATTTGATATTACTATAATACATATAATTACACTGTTTAATACCCTACCAAATCCACCTTCATATATACTCATAATCCATACAAAACATTGCTCTCATCGGCCTCCGTGGGCCTGACCCCCCCACAATTACGCGCTCCCATTGGCCGCCGCACGGACCCGGGTGCCCCTAACTGCAATGGCCGGGTCACTATATGCACTATATGCACTATATACACACTATCTCGGCAGAGTCATTCGAAAGTCTTGGGTACTTAAGTCTTGCTCGTCGCTTTTGTCTTTTGTCCTTATTAGACTGTACGCAATTCTTAATAATGGCTCATTACGCTCTCTCCCAATCGCACCGTGATGTATGTATTTGGTCCATTCGTTGGGGCGCAGCGAGAATGTGGGACTATTGAGTTGTCGAGATGAATAATTGTCATTCAAATGAATGGTTTAATTATCATCGAGCTCAATGGCAATTGACTCCTCAGTTCTCACTCCTCACTCCTGGCTTCTCACAGACCCTCACTCCTCACTCTTCGCTTCGCTCAGAGTTCGTCGTTCGTTTGCTAACCTTTTTAGCTCCTTGAAACCCCCCTTGCCGCCTTCGATCCCGAAGTTGATGGAATTATGCACGATGAAATCGATCGTCAGCTTCATTCCATTAACTTAATCGCCTCCGAAAACTTCACCTCCAAGGCTGTCTTTGATGCCCTTGGATCCCCCATGTGTAATAAATACTCTGAAGGTTTCCCCGGTGCTCGTTATTACGGTGGTAATCAACACATTGATCGTATTGAACGTCTTTGTCAACAACGTGCCCTTGATGCCTTCCACGTTACCTCCGACAAATGGGGTGTCAACGTCCAAACTCTTTCAGGTTCCCCTGCTAATTTACAAGTTTACCAAGCTATTATGAAACCTCATGAACGTCTTATGGGTCTTGATTTACCCCATGGTGGTCATTTATCTCACGGTTATCAAACTGATACTCGTAAGATTTCGGCCGTTTCAACTTACTTTGAAACCATGCCCTACCGTGTTGACTTGGAAACTGGTATCATTGACTACGATATGTTAGAGAAGACCGCCATCCTTTACCGTCCCAAGACCCTTGTTGCTGGTACCTCCGCTTACTGTCGTTTAATCGATTACAAGCGTATGCGTGAAATCGCCGATAAGGTTGGTGCTTACCTTGTCGTTGATATGGCCCACATTTCAGGTCTTGTCGCTGCTGGTGTTATTCCCTCACCCTTTGAATACGCTGATATCGTTACTACCACCACTCACAAGTCCCTTCGTGGTCCTCGTGGTGCTATGATTTTCTTCCGTCGTGGTGTTCGTTCCTTAGATGCCAAGTCCGGTAAGGAAATTCTTTACGATCTTGAAAACCCTATTAACTTCTCCGTTTTCCCCGGTCATCAAGGTGGCCCCCATAATCATACTATTACCGCCCTTGCAGTTGCCCTTAAGCAAGCTGCTACCCCTGAATTCTTACAATACCAACAACAAGTTCTTAAGAATGCTAAGATCCTTGAACAAGAATTCACTGCCAAGGGTTACACTCTTGTTTCCCGCGGTACCGATTCCCACATGGTTTTAGTTAACTTACGTGATAAATCTATTGATGGTGCCCGTGTTGAAATCATCTGTGAAGCTATGAATATTGCTCTTAACAAGAATTCTATTCCTGGTGATAAATCTGCTCTTGTCCCAGGTGGTGTTAGAATTGGCGCCCCTGCCATGACCACACGTGGTCTTGGTGAAGATGATTTCAAGCAAATTGTCGCTTACATTGATCAAGCCGTTAAGGCCGCTCAAGGTATTCAAGCCAATTTACCCAAGGATGCTAATAAGTTGAAGGACTTCAAAGCCTTTGTTGCTGCTGGTAGTGATGAGCTAAGAGCTGTTAATAAAGAAATTTCTGCTTGGGCGGGTGCTTTTCCTTTACCTCAATAATTAACTCATTGAGCGAAACGAAAATGACTTAATTTATTAACTGTGTGTTAATTTATTGACAAAAATCAGTTCGCTCAAATGAATTAATTAATTGACAAGGAATATATATATAAAAATTAAAATTAAAAAAATGGTCTAGTTATTATATAACAGTAGGTATGGTTTGGTTAACGGTTAATAAAAAATACAATGTAATTTACACTCTCTTATCTTATCACACATCACATTACATCTCCCAATGAACGAAACTGAACCATTATTAAATAAATCTAACCGTCCACGACGACTAGTTCGATTAAAATCCTTTTTCTTAAAATGGAAAATATCAATAATAGTATCCCTGTTGACCATAATCGTCAATATCATCGTTATAAATCGATTAATAACATCAACGTTCGATACATCACAGCTAGCAATCGACGTAATTGATATTTCTAATGATACTATTATTATTGATGTGAGAGGTGATTTAATTCCCTCAAAATGGTCACCGGATTGGTGGAGAGTTAGGGTTGGGTTGGATGGTGTGGTTAAGATGGGTGAAGGAGTGGTTATGAATGTGAATGGGGTTGATGGTGGTGGTGTATTGTTGGGGGTTGGGCCGGGGAAGGTGGTAGTTAATCAGAGGGTACTTGCGAAGCGGGCAAACTCTGAGCGAGTGCCTGAGGTTGAAGATAAACGTAATGATTTTGAACTCTTAGACAGCCGCGATTATACTAAGAATCCTTTCGCCTCGCTTAAGAAATCTCTTGTTTTTTCGGGCCATATTTCAATATTTGGTATTCCCCTCGGCTCCCATACCATTCAATACACAATCCCCCCACCTCCACCTATAACCCTTAAAACCACAATCGACGGTTCAGTCGACGTTAACGCCGCTATAAATCTTGATATCAATATTGAAACCTCTCATTGGCCCCTACAAACACTTTCAGCCCCGGTATTAGAATGGACAATCCTTCTAAATGGATGTAATTCATTGACAAAATTAACCAAAATGACTACATCATCATTTATTGGCTCAGATTATACGTCAGTTTCAATCAATGTCTCTCCGCATGATTTACCGTTGGATTTAGTAACTCCATGTCCAGGGGAGGAGAAATCACCTATTGATAATTTTTTATTATCAATATCTAATCAATCGGCAATAATTCATTTAGCTAAGGATGGATGGGGGGTTTTGATGTCAATGGAGGTTCCTGAAATAGATTCACCGGATCAGAGGTTATCGTTATCGGACGCTTCTTTGTCAAGAGGGTTGATGTTTAAGGCAAGTGTCGGGATGGAGATTTTGTTGCCGACTGAGATTGAAGTCCCTAAGCGAGCCCCTGAACGAAGCGAGGGGACACCTTTTAACGATACCTTTCTCTCCAATAACATTTCACTATCACTTCATTACAACCCCAACACACCATTAACCATAGCGACATTTCAATGTTTCACCGCTCTATACTTCGAGGGTAATCATTTCGCTAACGTTAATACCACATCAACCATACCAACTTCCAGCGGTCTCCAAGATGAAAATGGTGAAATATCAGCATTTATATTAGCGGACGTTGAGGGTCCATTAGAGGTAGTTGATCAAGTTACTTTGACTAAAGTAACGGCATTGTTATGGTGGACTGGTAGTGTTGTTATTGATGTTGAGGGATTATTGGATTTAGATGCGGGTGTTGGATTATGGACGGGGGTAAAGGTTAGGCAGGTTAAGGTTAGTGGAAGTACTGTTGTGAGTAATGATCAATGAGCAATTAGTGTAGCGAAATGCGAATTGCGAATTGTGAACTGTGAATTGTGAATTTCGATAAGATAAGTCAAGACATCATTGTCTCGCACGAAAACCTTAAAACACTTTTTTTAATTTCAATGCACTTCAATAACTATCTTTCTTTCTCTCATTATCACTGTCTATCCTTAAATTTCATCTCGATATTCTCCGTAACTTCAGTAATAGTTCACTGTTAGCTTATTTATGTTATTTAATTATTCTTTCACAGTAAACGCATTTCTTTTTTTAATTTTACATTAATTCCTTCCATTGAAACACTTAATATATTAAGCTAATAAAAATACAAATAAATAATAAATAATAACTCATTCGAGCATAGTGAGAGTGTTGGTCAGTTGACTGATCTTCATAGTCTTATTACCTCACTTTCGCTACGCTTAAGTTCGCTCGCTCGCTAAAAATCATCATTTTCCCAATCATTACAGGGCAAAATAGTTGTCATCATACCTGGACTTGACATACTAACAGTAGGTGAAATTAATACCATTGAAACTTCATCATCAGGTGATATTAATACCAATGATGTATCATTAGGTACTGTTGAAGATGAAGACGATGATAATGAGCATAAAGATATTGATGGACCTAAATCGATATACTCATCAAATGAGTCAGGATTTTTGATCGTCATTGAATCATTTGAGGTTTCGTTTTTCTTTGGCCCATTCATTTCATCCTCACTATCAGTCATACAAATATCGGAAATATTATCACAATCATCATCAGTTGCTTTAGGTTCAGCATCGAAAATATGAATTATTTTATTATCTGAAATATCCCTCTGCCATTGTTGCCAATCGGAAGGTGATTTGATTAGAAATCCTACCAACATGCTAGGGTCCATTTCCTTTAAATGTAATTTACGAATTCTATCAGTATGCACTGATGATATATCGGTATCCGACAACGATAATGCGGGCCTCGGTTGATGAGGGTCTAAATAAAATAAGTATTCACCCTGATACCCAAAAAAGTAATGTGATGATGATGGCCTTCCACCGGCAATACCAACCGATTGTGTCATTGATATTAGTCGTTTCAAAGAATCCCAATATATAGGGTTTACATTATCAATCCCCAGTCTTAGAGTACAAAGTATTAAAACAGGTGTGAAGAAAAATTCAGCGGTATCGTTGTGAATTAATTCTTCAACTGTCGAGGCGTAGATATCACCACCAGCAGTTGGATTATAGTAAACTTGTAATTTTGGTTTAATACCTGGATTGGCAACAAAAAATGAGTTTACTAATCCACGAATACTACTAGCGGCAGCCGATGGACCGAACCATTCCCCTGGTGATTTACCATCGTGTAATTCACCATGATTCACAAATTTATGAATCGAAAATGGTTGCTTAGCGTCATCACAAAACCAAACCATAAAGGGTTCTTCATTTAATTCACAAGATGTACGCCATTGACGGCCTAAAAATAATATTTGTAAAGTATTGGCCAATAAACATTGGCCGGTTCTAATCATACACCCCCATCCTACGTCAGTGGTATATCCGTTAAGGTCCATTGGAGCCCCTCGAATTATACTACTTAATTTTACCGTCGATAAACCCTTGTGAGATTTGTTGATTTTGGGGAACCCGGTACGATAAGTCATCCAGATGCGGGATTCAACGTCACGTAGGAACGGCCGGGGCCATGAAGATGAAACTGAAGATGATGACGATGACGATAACAAAGATGACGATGACGAAGATGATGAGCGAGACGAATATACCTCGTGACCCTCATACTCACCCTCACAGTCGCTAGTTAGGCTAGTAATACTCGGACAACTATTCACCGGATCGTAAATCTGACCCAGACATACCAGTGGGTTCTCATGATCAGTATTGTGAAGTTCAGGATCCCACAAGAATTGGAACATCCGTTGTAAGCCCGACATGATCAGGATGCAGTGTGAAGTCAGTAGATGTCTCTCTGTTGATTATGTTGGTTTTTATAGCGGTTCCAAGGGAGTAATTGCGTCTCAGACAGTTCAATAAAGTACTTTCTGAATCCTATATAGAATTCTGATGGCGATAACGATCCGTTGGGCCTATAGTCTCTCAGCCGCAGCTTTAAGCTTTGTATCTTTTTGCCGTCTTTGGAGGTTGGTTTTTTGTTCTGTTCCTCTGAAGGGATTCGTAGAGTAATTAAAGAGTAAATTAATTTAACGAACTAAACCTCATTGAACAATATTAAATATCTTGTTTCATCTCGATATCCTTCCTGACTTCTTTATGCTGAGTTCACCCGGCTGCGTTGATCGCATCACGTGGGACAGATGGAGAAATCGGCCATGGCCAAAAAATGGGTTGGTCCAATAGATAACGATTTGATCTTCTCGGTTAACCTTACAACTCACTTTTGCCAATTTTATTCAAATAAATTAAGTTAAAATACTAATACAAGCTAAATGGCTAAACGACATAAGAACAAGGGCTCAAAGAGCGGTAAATCCCCGGCAAGTGGTAGTACTACCGGTGGTGGTGGTCGCAGCCGCGGTGGTGGTGGCGGTAGAGGTAGAGGCGGTAGTAGTCTTAGAGGTAAAGGCCCGAGAAGATTTGGACTCCCCGATAGTGATTTTGATATATTAAAGGATTCATTCGCTGGTTCGGATTTCGTCTCGTTGTCAGGTGGTAATGGTGGTCGTCGTCCCTATGCTAAAAAGCGTTTCTTTTCAGGTGGAGCTACGCCAGACTCTCGCGACTTCCGTAATGGCAACGGTCGTGGTAAATCCAAGAAGAAAATGACTATGATGGATGAAGTTTACGGTACTTCACGTAATAAGATGAATATGATGAAGCTACCATTACGTAGCATGCCAGTTGCTTTTATTAAATCCGATCATGTCTATGATCCTACTCGGATCTTTGATGTTATCAATAAGTCAGGTGAAACGGAAGATCCCGAAGTGGAGTTACTTAATAAAACAATACACGCTAAACATGGTGACGATGCTGAGGGTGATGATCTAGACAATACTCCTATGGTATCGAATAGTCCTCAACCCGCTTACGAAGAGATATCTGAAGACTCGGATTTAGAGAATAACCGGTTAGGTTCTGATTCTCAGTCTGAATTAGAGGTTAACCAATCCGATTCTGATTCTGATTCTAAGGATAATGAATCTGATTCTTCCGTTGATGATATCATAGTAGAAGCTAATTTTGTTGACTACGATATAGATCAAGATTTAGTCATGAAGGATATTGAAGAGCTAGAATTCTCCTCGGATGATGACGATGAAAATGAAGAAATAGAAGTCAATATCATTTCAGCTGATATCAATTCTATTGATCTCCAAGCCGCAGAAGTAATAATCACTCAAGACACCCCTATTCAACAATCAGTTATTGAATCTGATGAACCTATGCAAGATGATCATATGACCTCCCGACCTGACGAATTCTTATTCACAATAGACGCTACAGGTGATGATGGTTTAGCCGATGGGATATATAAAGAATCAGTCCCAGTTAAAATCACTCCTTTCTTTAACAAAGAGCAAGATCAACTACCTCAGCCACCCTCAACGAAAGAAAAGCAAAAGAAAATCAATACTAATGATACCTCTTATAGACGGGTTATCGATGATAGCATCATTCATCTAACGCCCTCTAATGTTAAAAAGAATAAGGTAAAGGCCGCACCAGGTGGATTCCAAAATGAGAATTTTACTCGTTTCACAGCCTCTAACAATAACAAGAAGGGTAAAGGGAAAGGAAAGGCTAAGGTCACTAATAATACTAGTTACCAGAATGGTTATGAATATACTGGCAATTCTGATGATTCAGCTATGGAAGATTATTTGAATTCTATCAAACAAGGGTTCGCTTCCGATACTGGTTCATCTGATGATAATAGTGATGATAACGACGATGATGAGAATTCTCCTTACGATTTGGCTCAATTGAAACGTTTGGTCAGTATGAATATTGGTGGTACCTGGAACGAATTCGATTTTGGTGATACTAGTGGAACAGAATCTGATATTGAATCATCAGGATCGGGTTCTGAATCTGAATCTGATTCTGATGACTTCTCCGACGGTAAGGTAGATATTGCAAGTATTGGATCAGCGGCTGATTTAGCTGATTTTGTTAATAATCGTATTGATTTAAATCAAAAGCCATATCAAAGCTACGGATCAATTAAACGAATTATTCAAAGTAGATTTAACGATAATACTGAAAAGGAATACTTAGTTGAATTAATCGATGAAGTAGAAGCAGAATCTATGGATGGCCCCATTTGGCTTCCTGAATCAGCTATTAGGGATACTTTTACTGAAGATGGTTACTCTCAATATGAAATTACTCAAATTATTCGTGATATGGGTGGTGATACATCATCAGATTTTGATCCCAAAGCTGATCTTTATAAATCAGACGAATATGAGCATTTATACGCTGACCCTAATGAAGTTCAATTAGATGAAATTATTCGTCAATTACAGGATAGCGATAACGATATTAATGTAATCAGTGATAAGAAATCATCTGGTGGTAAGAAATTATCTAAACGTAAGGAAAGAGAAATGAGAAAGGCAAGTGCAAGAAATATTTTAGAACAATTTGGCTCTAATGTATTAGCCAAAGAAGAAGATGATGCTAAACCGAAATTTGCCGGTAAGGGTAAAAATAAGGTTCCAGTTTTCGGATTATCTGATGATGAATTAGAGCATCAAATACAAGATCAATGGCGTAAGAGTCGTGAAAGTAAACGTCAAAAGAAAGCAGATCGTGAAGCTTTACGTGCTGCTGGTATGTTGGGTAAAAAATTTAAAAAATCAAGTGTCGTTGAATTAAAGAATAAATATCAAAAGGGAATGTACGTTTCTGATGTTTATACAGAATTACAAAAGTTTTACGGTGATAAGGGTCGTACTACTCTAAGTTTCCCTCCTATGGATAATCATGCTAGAAAGGTAGTTCAACAATTTTGTTCATCATTCAATATGAAGACTAAGGCAATTGGTGATGGTACTAATCGATTCTTGGCCGCTATTAAAACTAGTAGTATATCACATGATATTAATTTTGCCCTAGCGGAAAAATTACTGGGTGGTAGAAAGTTTTTCCCCAATCTTGATAAGTCAAGGGGAGAATTCATTCCAGTATCATGGCAACAATTTACTTCTGGTGATTATGAAGATGGTGTTGTTCATTTACCTGATTCTTTCCCGGCCGGGATGTCAGTACTCCAAATCTATGAAGTTTTAATTGAATTCAACGATAATGATAACTTGAAGGTTTTGAATTTTGCGCCCATGGTTCCACAATCAAGAAATGTTGTTATGCATTACGCGAGGGCTTTTAAATTCCCGGCTCATCAAGTGCAGGGTGATGGTGAAACATTCATATCCGTTATAAAAGAGGGGGATTCAACGGGACCTAATCCTATTGATCAACGTCTTGTTCGTAAATTATTAGATACAACTGATTTCCTTAGTAATATGGGTACTATTGGTGCCCCGTCATCACGAAAGGAACTTTTAAGAGGATCACAAGATCGTCACAAGGACTCAAAGGGTAAGGGACCTCATCATAGAGATGGCGACATTGTGGGTGCTGATGCTCCTGCTATTAGTATTAATAATATTGGTCGCCAATTGCTTGAAAAGATGGGTTGGAAAACTGGTACTGGTTTGGGTATTTCTGAGAATAAGGGTATCCCTGAACCCATCCAAGCAACGGTAAAGATAACAAAACTTGGTATTGGTAAAACCATTTAATTTATGAAAAAGGGACAATAAAATGATGTATTTATAGATGTTTATTTATATATTTAAATATTTATTTATTTTAATTTTTGATTTTTATTGATAACTATAGACATTTTCATTAAAATTAAAAATTAAAAAAACTCTCTAGTGGTGTCTTTCTTTCTCTTCATCCTCTTCTTTTTGATAAAAATCGCCGAATTATTGTTTACTTATTTATTTATTTATTTAAACATGTTTATTAAAATTAATCTTTCGGAGTCGGTTAATGAGGACCTGTAATTTTGGAAGTTTCAGCGATTCAACCTCAACAACATTATCAGTATCTTCAAACTCGGATAAATCCAAATCATTGTAATCCCAATTAACAGGTTTCTTTACCACTTGTGAATTTTCTTCTTGTGATAAGCTGATCTCTGATTTATCACAAATATTCGTATTTCTAACCCTAAAGCTCCCTTCAATCTCAGTATCAAAATTTTGCATTGAATGAAATTCGGAAATTTTACAATAATTCTCATAGTTATTGATAAAGCTTAACGATTGAGAACTTTCTTCACTTTCTTCGGTTATAAGAGGCAAAAAGATTTCATTATTTTCCTTGTTAGAAATAAAAAAATTTGAATTACTAGCTACCTCATGTCTCCAATCTTCATATTCTATTTGGTCTTCCTCAAAAACTGAGACTCTTGATCTAGCCTTACGTGAATCATTATTAATGTTTTCGCCCTTATGATAGTGTATTTCAGATGAGTTCCATGATGTGGTCCCATTTTCCAAATCGCAAAGCTCTAGGCGAACACCACAAAATCGTTGTTGAGTATCGGATATATGATTCTTATCGCTTGGCAAATATTTAGGTTCCGATGAATGAATAAAGTTACTTGACTTTGAATTGACTTGTTTGCAATTATTAACTATATTTCTCAGTGTATTTGGTTTCCCATTATCGTACTTTGTAATTAGATATTTTCTTCTCTCGGTGAAGTGTGAGTGTATCATTTTAAAATTTATTAAAATGGATTATTAATAAGTAACGTTAAAAAATTTAAAATGTGATGTGAATTCTGGTCTTTTCAAGATAAACAAATCTCTTAACTTGATGCAAAAAATTGAGATATATTCAAAGCTATTTCAGATGATGATACGATAAAATAATTTTCTAAAAACTAGGACCACGAGGCTATTCTTATATCATTATATATTCCTGGTTTCAAGTTCTAAATACAGCCTCGAAAATGTTTATGTCTGAATCTGATATAAAACATACCCTCAAAATAAAATCAATGTACTTGCACAAATTTCTTCCCCACTTTAACAATGCACCCTCAAATGGGTAGCATGTTTGTTTGTTTTTTTGACAGATTTTAAAAAATATAATTAAATAATATTAACATATAATACACATATAAGTAAACATAAAACCAATTCATAGCTATACATGAAAATGAGTGAAGACACAATTATTGACGCAATCAGTAATAAAATTATTCATAAGAAAGAAAAGAACGAAAAAGGCTACAAAATTGTAAATGCGAGATGAGACGAAATCTTGAAAGAAAGAAAATTGAAAATGGAAACTTAAATGAAAATGAAAATGAAAATGAAAATGAAAACTAAAAGAAAAGAGAAAGAGAAGGCGAAAATGAATGGCAAATGAATCTTAAATAAGCAGGGGGTAGTGTAAATGCGAATATAAACATGATGCTAAACTTAGAGCTCGAGATAAACTATTGGAGTAATTCATCACGGTAATGCTCTTGGTTATTAATATTCTTGTGCTCTCTTCTTCTGGCGGCATTTTCTCTCTTCTTAGATTCCTTCCAACTGGCCTTGAGTGCAGCATCGGCATCCTTATCACGAATGTTCAATACAACACGAGAGTTAACAGCCAAAACAGTACCTTGACCATCCTTAAGAGGGGCATCAGGACGAAGATTTTGTCTGTAGTATCTGGCTAAGGAACGGTGACCAATACGAGCACCTGACGGTAAGGCCAATTCGTAACCAAGACCATCGACGTATGCTGAGTTGAAATCTTCCAAATCTTCATCAGAGGCTTCACCTTCTTCACCTTCTTCAAGGTCTTCGAAATCTTCATCATTTTCATCTTCCCAGGCAGCTTCATCATCAGCAGAAACTTCTACTTGCTTTCTAGATCTGGCTCTGATGTTCTTGTAAGAAGAGGTGAAATCAAAGAATTCACCAATTTCGAGCTTCTCATCTTCTTCTTCGTAAGGGATTCTGACGTGACTCTTAGCCAGCATATGGGCGCGAACACTTTCTAAACTTCTACCATTAAAATGACAGGCTAAACACATGTAACCAAGACCAACCTTTTCACCTAAATAGGTCATAAGACCTTCAAGATCAGTAAGATATTCTCTTTCAGGCATGAAAAGACCGTAAGCCTTGGTCATGTGAGCGAGGTTTTCTTCAACGGTTTCAAAGACCTTACCGGTAACGAAACATGTATTGGGGGGGACAGCGACTCGCTTTGACATCTTATGCTTAATGTATCTATCGATCTCATCTTCATCTTCACTATTGAAATCCATATCTTCTTCATCAAAATCCTTTTCGGTTTGTTCCTTTCTTTCATCGATACTGGCGGTATCTTCATTGATGGAAGCGGTATCAGCAATACTGTTAACATCGGATGAATCATCATCAGTGTAAGCTTGTTGGCCAACTGGGTCACCAAGGGAGAAATTGGAGCTAGCAACACTGCCAGCGGGGCTTGAGGGTCTTTCTAAGTCATTAGCTAACTTTGTCATATTGTAAGCATCTTCATCGTTATCGTTATTAGCGGCCATTGTGGAATTTAATAAGGCTTGCTTTCTCATCATCTTTTCTTCCTTCTTCTTATCTTTCTTGGTAGCTTGTCTTTGACCACGCTTACCATCGGCTTCTTGAGTTTCTTGATTTTGTTGTTGTAAAATCTTTTCGGCGAAAACTTCCGATGAAATCGGGGGTAAACCAGCAACCCGACGTTTTAAGTTATATCTGTGCCAATCGGTCTTCATGTGTAAACGCTGTAATTCAGCCGTGGGGAATGTAAGACCACATGTGTTACATGTGAAAAATGCAGTATTAGGAACGGGAGCATTCATTTTTGATTATTTTCTTATTTAAGTTCCTTTAGGGTGGTTTTTAAAAATCGGATAAATAATTTTGTCTGATACCTTAATAGGTGGGTAGAGCAATTGAGTTTCTTACGCCTCATGTTTTTTTTTTTTTCTTTTTTTTTTTGGGAGAGAGATATGTAATCGTCGCCGGGTAAATGACTAGAAATATACAGAAAATGAGCTTCTTATCCAGGTAAATTAATTGAATTTGAAAGTCAGTATGACGTATATAAGTCGTTGATAAAGATAATTAACATGATATTTATACGGTTTAATTTTTTAGATGGAAGTAAAAAATATGATAATATACAATGAAGGCAGTTTAAGGTTATCACAATTAGTGAAATATATTGTATGGCAAATAATACATTTATACAGATAAAAAAATGAACATAAAAGATGTTCCTAGATCAGATTAATGAATACTCTAAAGTCGTTTAACGGTACTTAACGAAACCAATATCGGCAGCCTTTTCACGGAAAGATTGTCTACAGAGGTTGATACCGTACTTTCTGATAAGAGCGTTACGGTTGTTGGTAATACGACTAAAGAAAATAGAGTTAGAATCGATGATCAGTTTAATGAGAGATTTCACTCAAAATAACAAAGACTCAAAATTAACTTACCATTGACGGGAGCCCTTACCGTAGTTTCTGGGGTGGGAGAACCAAACGTTTTCGTGAGCCATTTTTGCTAAACAGGACGAACATGTTAGAAAATGGGAACTGTAATGAAATAAACGGAAATGACTTTTTCCCTTGCGATTTTTCAGTATTCAATAATAAAATGTATTCTCGGATGTTCACTAGGATCAGGTCGGGCTGCGTGTAGCTTATGGCAGATTTTTGAAAAGTTGTTGCGTTTTTTATATTCTATTTTATTGAGTCATTTTGTCGTGTTTGGGACTAAGGAAAGAGTTGGGCAATTCTGTTCGAGCTTGTGACAATAATATGGTTAATAAACCTCGTATGGAATAAGAGAAAATATGATAATAATATGAAAACAGTTCATCTTAAAAACGTCATTCACATATTTCTCAACTTTGATACGAAGTTTTTGTTGATTGATAATCTACACTCTCAGCTCCGTTCGCGCACATGTTGATGAATTTCTGCTCCCTGCTTGATTTTTTTTAATTCCCTGATTTGGATCGAAAAATTGTCCTCGAACGAGACAGGGAAAAATAAGATAAAACCGGACCCAAGCTAACTGGCTAGAATACATTTATATCGGCATTATTGATTACTGGCTACGCAGCAAAAAAGCCATCGTTTCGTTCTACTAGCACTTACCTATTTCTTGAAGACTATTGTGGACGAATAACACGAATTGTGAGAATGCTAAGTTGGGCCGGTAGAATATTGCACCTCCCACGGTGAAGCACAGTCACACTGCCGACTTACCGCCCCCGTTTACGAGCAACGGTAATTTTCAGGAATGTATTAGGGCTTAGCCCTTGTTGGGAGCTGACCTGATTAGGTGTTCTTACGCCGCACGCTGGATCTCAGATCTTTTTTAGGGGTCTGGTTTTTATTGGGGCTCTGCCGCTCTCCAACAGCGCAGATTGTAGGTGCCGTGCATGGTGCCGTGCATGGTGTCGTCCCTCCCAGTTTGATCGTCCGCAGACTCACCCGCGGTAGATCTGGCAGGTAGCGCCGTGTGAGTGTCAGATAATCAAGATCTTGCTGTTCCGAACTGGCAGGGTGGTTTGGGGTTTAAGTCAGGTCGCGATGCACTTTTATAAAAACTTCTTGAGCGGCCTTAAACGGCGTGACACCAACCGAAGTAATAGCGCTGATATGCCAACTCATACTTCTCCCGATAATTCTAGTCCTCCTCGTGATGCTCTTCATGGGAGGGCTCAGGGCAGCGCTCAAAGCACATCTGTATCGGCTGATAACGATGATCTGGTCTCCGAAATTAACTCTGGTAAGGGCCCATATGCGATTCGTGTATCTGATCTACCTGAATTACTTTCAGCCTCTTTGATAGATGAACCCTCATCCTTGACTCGGGATTCTTCTATGAATCTCCCGTTAGATGTTGGCAGTGATGTTTATGACTTGAATTCTGACGCAAAGGATAAAGAAAAAAGTCCTGATGATTCCCCTTGGCCCGGTAAAAAAGATACTGAGAGTTTTGTCGACTATAAGGTCGGTACATTGAAATCTTCCAGCCAATCTATCTCGTCTCGACCTAATACTATAAGTACATATCAGCCCAGTGTATTTTCTCATGCTAGAACCCTCGAAAGTACCACTACCGCCGGCTCAGCTCTGTCTTACTCAAAATCTGGCTATAACTCCCATAACTATATGTCGTTACCGGAAGAAATGGCCTCCTCGGCTTCCTCAAGCTCTTCAACTTCAGTCCCTGGTAAACTTATGAAAATCGTACAACCCAATGATTATAAAAGTAGCGAAACGATACCTGTCAAGTCATCTCGCGGTGGCAGAGTAATTCCTTCAACACCCCCACAACGAAATGTTCCAACATTTAAAGCTCATATGGTTCCATACCGCTCCATGCCGTCATTTTTACCGGAAGATGTGGAAAATGCGGCTTTGTTTCAGGTGGCATCATCATCGTTATCAATATCATCTTCTATAGCTAGCACTTCACCCCCATCCCTGAAGACTTTTGGTGGCCGGTCAGTGGCTAGTATATATAGTAAAGATTCTCATAAATCCAGCGGTAACTTTCAATCGAAGCCCGCCAAATCATATAAACTCATATCGGTAACTTTACCCGACGCCCTTAAAAATTTATCAGAAGAATTGGCGAAAATCAATAATCAAGTTGTCTCGGGTTCGGTTGATTTATCTGTAGCAGCATCATCAGTCACTCAAGAGCTAAAGGCTTTTCTGGCATTACCCTGTGTGGATAAAAACACAATTGAAACTGGCTCGGTAACAGTTCATAAATATCCTGCGTTAGCTTTTTGTATCAAAATCATATTACATTTCCTCGATAATTTGCTTCGAGATCGTCGTAATGTGGGTAAAAGGGCTCAAATTTTGAAACCGTTTTGTAAGATTGGGGTCAAACTGAAAATACTATCTCAATCACCTGATGGTGCATTAACTCAACCTCAAATTTTTGCTATTGGCTCTATCTCAGAACTTGAATCACAAGCTATGGTACTGAACATCATGAACACAATCTCCACCTCTTCCGCTGAAATTGCTGATCAAGAGGGTTCGTTCATTGCACCTGTGCTTCGAGGTTTGAGTCCCCAATTTGCGGTACTAACAATATCATTCGGATTTCCCGAACCAGTTAAACATCATTATGATGTGGTTGCTTCGTTAAATAAGTTGACACCTGATATTCATATCTACTGTCAAAGGAATTTTATCTCAACGTGTGGCACTACCACAAGACCAGCTGCCACCCTATCACAGCCAAGGTTTTTGACACCACAGCCCTATTTCAAGGCCCCATTTAGGGAACTAATCAATGAGAACTCACCCCCTATATCACTATCTTTATCAGCATCGAATGCTATTTCATCAAGCGGTACATTAGGAGGATATATTTACCCGATGATTGATTCTGAGGATAAAGAATCCGCTGCTCATGCCAAATTCACCTACGCAATGACTTGCGCTCATGTCTGTTTGATTGAATCGAAGGTCACGGGTAGGAACCCAATTATTTCTGTACCATCGCCGGTACTAATCACTCTCTTCAAAGAAGCACTGCAGACGGAAGTGAAAAAGTACCCTTCATCATCGGAGGTTTATTCGGCTTACAGCAATGCCGTGATCTGTCTCGATGAAAAATATCCTGTATCATGTGGAAAAAATCAGCCCAAGAATGACTTTGGTCAAGTAATTTGGGGCGAACGTACTGTTATTGATGGCAGTGTTTCTGATGTGGCAATTATTAAATGCTCCGAGGATCTAAATTGTCGAAACTATCTTGGTGATGATATTTCGTTCGCTGAATATGATCCGTCATTAATGTTTGGAAATCTGCATATTAGTCACATTGAGTCTAAAATGATCCCCGGTATGCAGGTATTCAAGTACGGTTCGACATCAAAGTATACTTCGGGTACACTTAATGGTCCTAAAATTGTTTACTGGGCTGACGGAAAAATTCAATCCAGCGAATTCGTCATAAAATCACAATTTAGTCCTCTATTTGCCACCGGTGGTGATTCCGGCTCTTGGATCTTGCATAAACGTGAATTTAATCAACCATCCTCTAATCCCGATGGTACTAGATCTGATCACGGCCCCAGTCTCAGTGTTGTTGGTATGCTTCATTCTTACGATGGTGAGCATAAAGAATTCGGTTTAATCACTCCAATGGTGAAAATTTTGGATCGTTTGAACCAAATTACACATAAAAAATGGGGTGTGGTCGGCGTTACTGATGCTTACGATGAAATTCTTGTCGGTGGAAGTGAAAGTAGCGGCAATGACGATAATTTGGCGGGGGATAGCACTAGCAATGATGAATAACTATCAATGATATTCTGGTAATAGCCGATACGCCTCGGACAGTAACAATTCATCCATTTATTGTCTCAAACTTTAGTTGCTTCCTTTTTATTGATTTACTCTGTATTAGATCATACCATTTTTGTACTATATCAACCTCTTATTATTTATTTTCATTTACTATTTATCATTTACTTTTTCCACTTCATTTCATGAGCTGAGTTGGTTTCATCTTCGCCTTCAAAATCCACATTTTCTTGTTCTTGAATTTTCATTCGTTTCTAAAATAGCTGAAAATTAATTGTTTATTGAGGGTTATATATATAAGCAAAGGATATTATACTCAAAAAAAAGGATTGTGTGGTTATATTACATGAACTTTCTTTAACGTCTATTATCCTTGAAAGTTAAGGTGCGGCCACCATGAGGTCTGAAAACCTTCTTGGCACCCTTAGGACCTTCTTCAGTTTCACCGTAAGGATTGAAAGCCTTCTTTTGCTTACTCTTCTTAAGTTGTCTCTTTTCGGCCTTAGTCTTACCAGCGAGAATGGTACCAGCGGATGAATAGTCAAATGGCTCGAATTCTTCTTTATCTTCAAGCTTGACTTTCTTGGAATTCTTCTCAAATGCATCTTCTTCTTCTTCAGATTCAAAGTCTAATACATCTTCTTTAGTCTTAATAACTTCATCAATATTACGCTTAGAAGCGTTTTGGCCTGATTTACGTAATGACTTGACAATAAGAATATCCGTACTCGATTTCACCTTGGTTTCTTCCTTAGGTTCAACGTATTCATGTTCAGGGATATCCATAACGGTATCAGTTTCTTCCTCCTTATCCATGATAGAGCCATCGGCGTTCAAGGGAGGAACAGGAACGGTGAGAATAAGCTCATTCTTAAGAAGTGATTGACGACTGATATATTCGGGTGAATCAACCTTCCAGGAAACTTTAGAGGCCTTATCATCGTCACCCCATAATCTTGACACTGATTCAACTTCAAACTGTAACGTTTTCGTATTATTGGTGATAAGATCTCTTTGACTAGAGATTGTCTTTTGAAATAGTATATTTGATAAATCAGCCTTTTGTGTCTCTGAATCATCATTATTTATATCCTCAGTACTAGAAGAATTATAGTTATCTTCAACGACAGGGGAGAAACGACCATTGTTATCCTCTACGTTATCAGTGTCAATAAGTTCTTTAGCTTCTTTAATGACCTTGGCAATGGCCTTGGCATTAGATCTTACGTATAAGGGGATTGAATTACTGACACTAAGAACACCAGCGGCATCAGTAGGAGCCAAAACGGCTAAGCCTTGAAGAATATGTTCTGGCATAATGTATCGGATACTTTCATCTTCACGTCTAGCAACATTATCTCTCCATCTATAAAGAGCCTTAATGATTGGCATACGTTTAGGATGTCTTGAGGGATCTCTACCAAATTGTTTCTCCCAACCATCGGGACCAAAGCCACTAATCTTAGAAAGAGGGTCAAGACCGGGAATTTCATAACGCTTAGCAGCAGTAATTCTAGATTCACTTAAAACGCGGCCTAATCTTTCACTACCATTTTCTGACTCTAATAATTGATTTCTAATCATATCAAAAATATTTAATAAGAAATGGGTATCAGCACGGGCATAGTGAATCATAGGTAAGGATAAAGGTCTGATTCTCCAATCGGCTAATTGATACTTTTTAGAAGTTTTGAAGTTGGCGTAATTTTCTAACAGATAGGCTAAACTACGTTTAGGTAAACCAAGAGCTGAAGCAGCGTGGAAAGTATCGAATAAATTGACAACATAAAGTCCAAAATCTCTTTGTAGCCAAATAATATCCATGTAAGAGCCATGGAAAACCTTAATAATTCCAGGATCAGTGAAAACCTCATTAAGAATTTCTAGTTCAGGTCTTAGCTCTAAAGTATCAACAATCCAATCTTGATCACGATTACTGATTTGCATTAAACAAACAAATCCGGAAAAGGATCTATAATCATGATGTTCTAAATCGACGGCAATCTCCTTTGACTTCTTTAATTCCTTAACCATAGCCTTCAACTTTTCAGGTGTGTCAACATAAGTGGCATCAGTGTCCTTCCATGGAGTTGCGGGAATAGGTTCGGCGACCTCATACATAGATTTAGGGTAAGGTTGTTCAGCGATTTCAACCTTATAGGGTTGATCAAAGTGACTAAATGTATCATCTTCATGTTGAACTAACTCAAATACCTTTTCATAGGGTAAAAGAGCATTGGGCTTTGAAGTTAGAAGAGGTCTGAATGGACTTGTACCAGCATTATCGACGTCTCTCTTAAACTTCAACTGGGGTTTGGTCATATTTTGTGATCTTTGAACTGGTGTTGAACCCTTCATAGAACTGTTATCTCCTGATTCTAAAGAAGTCAATTTAGCATTAACATTGGCCCCGATTTGAATTTTACTGTACTCCGAAGCCTTTTGGCCTCCACGCTTGAATTCATCTAAGGCAATATCGGTCTTATCAAATAAACCGTCAAGAACTTCGCTGATAGACTTCCAGTTGTCCTCAACATCGTCGGATGCAGCCAATGTCCCAACTTCGCCTTCGTTTGTCGTTTCAACGATACGGTTGATAAGACCAAGAAGGCGCGAGGTGGTATTGTCGACAAAACCCTCTAAATCATCATCAAGTGACTTATAGAATTTGATATCTTGAGCGGCTACAGAACTAGCTGCTCGAATAGTAGAGAGCAACCCACCAAATAATGGCTTATTTTGTTCGTCTAAAGATGACATTATTATACTTAATGATGTTAATGTCTAATGGAGTTTTTTTTTTCGTTTTCTTGATTTCCCTTCTTTTTTTGATTTTTTCAGTTCGATCCGTGTGGTTATGTAATGGTTGGGACATGAGAAATTATTTAGGTAATATGTATTAATATATTATGTAAGAATATTATCGATGTTAATAGAAAGGAGGATAATGGTATCGGTCTAAAAGTCCTCTAAATTATACTCACTCACCACTTCATCATACAACTTCTTCAAGACGGCGTGTCTTTTCAAGGCTACTTTAGAGCCCAACTTAGTCTTCATCTGATCTTTCAAATGTAAGAGCTTTTCATCAAAGTGTGAATGGCACGTAGAGTCTGATTCAGTATCATATAAGGGCCGGTTTTTAGCGCCAGAGTAAGCAGCAACACGAAGAACACCGAATGCACCAGTTGCATCTAAACGATCGGCATCTTGAACACTATTTAAGAGTTGGTGTGTTAGTCAGTCTGTTAATAATAGTGATAGTATAGCCATTAACTATTTTTTTTCGATTGTTTTTTGCCCGGTACGTACCAGTGAAGCTCTATGCAGTTCTGATGCCATTCAGTCCATTGACCCAGTTTCTTCAACTTTACTTCATGACTGAAACTAGTGTTTCCCATAATCTTTAAAACCAAATCGATTCGTTCGGTTTCCAGATTGTGCTTCTCCATTAGTTGTCGCAGTTCATCTTCCGAAGTAGTCAATGAGGACTGGTATTTATAATCTTGTAAGTCGTGAAAAAGAGCTCCTAATTGTACCACTAAGAGATCTATGTGGCAATTTTCTTCATTTTGTTCGCATTGTGCTAGCTTAGTAGCCTGCTCGAAAACACGTTCTACGTGAAGATAGTCATGAGAAGGGTCGTAGACGGACATCTTATCTCTCATCAGAGATTTAGCTTCTTCAATCAAAGATTCAAACGTGGTAACCATATCTTGAAAAGAAAAGGGGGAGAGAATTGGAAGTGAAATGGGCCGAATCGGGATATAAGTAAATTAGTCTTTCAAAGAACGTGTTATTTGAGCAAATCTATCTAATGAAGAAAGCCGCAAGAATGACGATAACCCGAATTGGGTGTCCACGAGTGGCGCGTAAATGTTTTAACCGCCGCGCCATTCCGGCCTCAACTCGCCAATTACAAAAACCAGTCGTATAGTAAAGAATAAAACTAAAAATATTGAAAGTCAAAAAATTAAAATACACCACCGCCAACAATAAACAGTCGGTCTCTATTTTTTCCTATCCAAGCTAAAATAGATCTTATGCTTTGAGTGAGGACTGCCTTGGTCGTATGTGGGCCAGTAACGCAGTATAGCTCGAAAGTGGGCGTATCCCAGCCGAACAAAGTACAATTGTTTCTCGTAAGATAAACCACCTTTAATTTACCTGTCTCTACCGAATGAACCATCGCATGAAGCTTATGATAATATGACATCAATTTCCTTTTGGACGCAACCGTGGGAAAATGGTAAGACTCTATATTTGGCATGATAAATTGTACATCGACCTTTGATCTGTACAAGAAATGACGGATTTGAGGCACTGAAACATCAATTGTTTTGAATCGATGCTTATTAGATACTGCTGATTCAATCGCACTTATTAGCTTTTCTCGCCTTAGTGACCTAATTATATTATCCTTCACGGCTCTCAATTCAAAGAATGCATTTTTATCGGCACTTATCAATACTAAGACTGAGTTTTCAGAAAATTGATATATATGCGCGTATAAAAACCCAGTTGAGTTGAATTTAGGTAAACAAATGGGCACCCAATGATCTTCCCCATCTCTGAAGGCTGATGTACGAAAAATCATATTAAATAGCAATAAAAGGTCTGGTGGATGTAAGCTGTGCTTGCGTGGCCGGATTACACTTACTAAACGCGAATCTGAAACGATTAATCCGTATAATAATGATGATGATTTATGTGATAGTAAAGTAGTCGTAATATTTTCACGAGTTGTTTTCGATAACTTCACACACTCGAGTGCTGATAGTAAAATTGAAGGTGATCCATCGCAGATTTCTTGTGTTAATGCATCCAAAAACTTTTCAGTACCTCCTAACAAGCGCCTCAAATCAAAATTGTTTCTCCCTTGAAATACTCTCGATATTTGACTTTTAGTTAAAGTCGATAAGATCTGAGTGTACAAGACATCTATCTGGTTCCTTATTTGTTCTTCACTCTCTCCCTTTTTACTAAGGGCTACTAGAATCAATGGGTCTTCGTAAGATGCCACAAGCAATGTATTTCCTGCAGTAAAAGTTTTAAGTTGCTCTGATTTATCTGTGTCGTATGATTGTCCCTGAAAATAAGAAACCACTGTAAGTAAAACTCCCATATAACTCATAATCATATCATCATCCCCGTGCATAGAATAAATAGGCTTCCCAGCTGTGGACAAAATAAAAAATTGTTTTTCTTTAGCCAGAAACCTTTCTAGGTCACTAGCATTTTCAGGTAATCCACCATCCTGTTCAGAATCGAATAAAAACTCCTCATTATTGCCATTAGACATACTGTATTGAGGTACATTGTCACTATTCGAAGATCGGTTGATGCTTTCTTCCATAGCTGAATCATTCAATATTTCTGATAAAAGTGATTCGACATCTACCCCATCCTCGGTTATCATCAGCGGCCGCGTAGATGATGCTGATTTTAAACTATGTAAATCACTATCATCCTCCGGCGATAATGTGTGATGATCAGTTTTCCTCAACCCATAATTCCCCAATCGATGAATGTAAGAAGGTAAAATCTTTGAAGAAATATCATCCTTTTGATTACCGTTGTGAATATTGTTTAGATTATCCTGAGATTTAGTCGGGGTATTCGCATCATTCATGCTCGGCCCTGTACCTGCAACTTCCTCACTTTGACCATCCTGCTGATCCTCGGGATGATTCGAAAAAAATAAATGTTTGAAACTTTTGATGCTTTGACTAAACCACTCTTCCTCATTGTTATCAGATGGTGGAATGTAATTCTCCTGAAAATCTAAATTATCATCAATCAAATTTGGTTCAAAGGCACTCAGTTCCCCTGAACTGTTGGCGATTATCTCCTCTTCTTGTTCATTACTAATGATATTTCCAACAAGGCCATTCTCTATGTTTGACATTATTATCTATTATTTATAAAGTATAAAATATATGTTCACGGCAGCATCTACCGTTAAATGTCCATTTATCATAAGCTTTCACCCTCACGCCTTTTGATAAGACATGGCTCGCGGGTACGTTGGGAGCAGGATCACCATGTTTCGCGCCGTAACTTGTTTGGCCGCCGAGCCTTGCCCATTTTACATTTGGTATGACCATAAAATATACTAGAAGTTTGGTTATATATTTTGTGTCGATTTCATGATTTCTAGATCATTCCAAATCTCACTTGTCAAATGGTTTAGCTTCTCATACAATCAAATGATGATGAGAGGTCTCTTTAGATGTCAAGCTTAACATATTCAATTTTTCAAATATTTGCATCAATTATATTGCTTCATCGCTATAAAGGCTGATCAAAATATCTAGAACATGAAACAATTCAAAACTAGTTTCTCTTCAGTGTTCTTGCATTGTCGCGTTAAATTCAGTATTAGCGCGAACTAAAACAAAATATTATGATTTAATTATATGAAAACTCCTAAGTTAACTAGTATGTATCTTGATTCAGTGCTTTCGTGAGAATCAAATATCTTCATCGCAGACAAAGCCATTTGGCGCAAAAGGGAAAAAACGAAAAAAATGTCATACTCATAACAATCATAACGATAATATCTTGCTTATGGGATGAAAAGTCATCCAAATCTCCTGGTGGCCAAGCTGGCTAAGGCGCGGGACTGTAATTGCTACAAGTTATCCTGAGATCGGGCGTTCGACTCGCCCCCAGGAGATTAATACGCAACTTAAAGTTGTAACCTTTTTTTCTTTCAATAGAAGAGATAGGAGTCTCTTTTCTTGTTTGAGCTTGAACATTTACATAATTTAGTTATAATGGTTCATGAATAGTTTTTCCGCGGTTCAAAATGCATTCTGCAAAAAAGAACAGGAGAAAAACTCCAGCGATTTATCAGTAATTTCTGTATAGTTTTTTTACCTTGGAAATTTTTGTATTAAAGATTTTTAATAAAAATATGAATTTCTAGTTCTTCAATTATATTCGGGAAGGTTTCATTTTTCAGCTTCTTTATCATATTTCTAGACATGAAAGGAACCTCTCTGAAAAAGCAGCAGGTCAACAGACAAAATTATTAACTCCCTTTCTTTCTTCTTCTATTCGCTAAAAATAGATATTTATCTTATCTTTTATACCGATAAATTTTCAATCGAATGAGATGTTTATTGCAACTAGCTCCTGTAGTGCTTAATTTTATCTGGGACCACACTCTTGCAACTTCACACATTATCTGAGATTTCAATTTTAACCTTTAGATTCCCGTTATCGAAATCAATTAAATTATTCGTTTTACAGAAATATGGGGTTTTTTCTTTCTATTTTAGTATTTCTAATTTTTAAAATCTATATTATTGTAATTATCTATCATTAGAATCCTGAATTACACAACAAAAAATAAATAAAAAAACATCAGATCAAAAGTTAAAATTAAAATTAAAATCAAATTAATTTATATATACATTATTATAATTGAATATTAATGACAACTGTTATCAACCTTCTTTTGAATAAATTTAAATTCGGTTTTAACAAAATATAATAAAAATAAAATACAAGAGGGTAATGACATTTTCTTCAAAAGAACTGATAATAAATAAGATAAATAAGGTAAATGACATTGAAAATGTAATTGGTGCTCTTGTGGCGCAGAGGTTAGCGCTTCGTGCTTATAGCCGTGAAAACGACGTTTATACTAATGTCACGATCGTGTGAGGAACGCGATGGTCGTGGGTTCAATCCCCTCCTGGAGCAATTTTTTCCCAATTGAAAATAGCCAAAAGGAGATTAAGTTAAAGAAGCAAAAAGAAGAGCGGGACACTGTAAGAACTCACTCAAAGAAGAAGAGTTGAACTTTTGATATTTGATTTACAATCAAAAAGATCGGAAAGCCTTTGTTTTTCTACGTAGATCACAGATATGTATAGCCTGAGCATATTTTGTTCCACTTATTGTCATGCACGTGAAGAGGAAGACGCAAGATGGGAAAGAAAGTATTCTGATTCAAACAAGAATATATTGAACCTAGTGCCCTTAGGTAGTACAGCCGTTTAGATGCTAGACGACTCTGAATGTGAATCGATTTGTGGGCAGAAAAACAGGGTCTCACCCGAAAATGCAGACACAGAGACGCTGTTTGATACATATGCGCCATAACAGATAGCGGGTGAAAAGGAATGGAGATGACCGAGGAAGGAAACGGAGTCACAACAGCGATTTATTCGCGCCAATAAAAAAATATGAAAGAATAATACACATGAGTGGTATAACCCAATATAACTGGCATCGAGCTGGCAATTTTCACCGTTCAGAGGCCAGGATTATCCCTGGAGAGATAGGGATCGCAATAAGCCTCCGAGATTAGATTAGTAATACGCACATTGCTTCCAGCACTTGTGAAAGTTATTTATAGCCGTTGAGGCACATTTCTCAGTAGATTGAAGGCCCCACTTCAAAAATGGGTTCAAACCTTGAATATCACACCTTCAGATAAAACCGGTTCTGATAGCTATTCCCATCTTTCAGAATGGTTATCTTTAAACAATATATTCCTGCGATCGCAGGGCTCATGTCTTTAGCATCCGTCATGGCTGCACCTATCTTTGGCTTTGGCAGCGATAGAAAACACCCCTCTGTGGATATCTTTCACGACTCTGGTGAGGGTTTTACTCAAAAGGGCGACGGTTTCTCAGTAACCTTAACGGGCGACTTTTCAGTAGGCGGTGAGACTGTAACGGTGTCTTCTAGTGATAAAATTTTAACTGAAGCTAATGACAGTACTCATTATCCTCACGGTCAGACTGCTGGATTCGTAGGCGCTGGATACCCCAAGATGTACATTGGAGATGTTGAAGATGCTGTAAAAATCGCTAATTCAAGTACCACCGACGCTATCAGCAAAATGGATACCTTGGATGCCGCTGGCTCATCCGATGAAAATCTTGCTATTGTCAACGAGACAGTTGACATGATGCAAATGGCTGTTTCCACCATCAATCCTTCTATTAATGCTCTTAATAGATTAGATGCGAAGGGCATTATGGCTCAGATTCAAGGCCAAATTATCTTGAACGACGTTTTCTCTTCCTTCAGCAAATTTTTATATTCAATTTCTGGTTGGATTGAGCTTATTTCTACTTCATCTAATTTTAAAACTTCTGCTACTAAACTTCTTGAGCTTCTTAACGAGTTTAAACAGTATCCTGAAACTCCTGCGGGATACTACAAGGGACTTACCGAAGTTCTTGCCGAAGTTACTAAACTCTCAACTAAAATTGAAGAACAGATTAACGCTAAGCTTAATTAATAAACCCATTTTATCTTTGAGGGGGTAGCATTTAAGTCATTTGCATAGATTACATATATAAAATTTATTATTATATTCTATTTTCATACTGATTGTAAAGTCTTTTTTCCTTGTTTCCTCGTTTTTCACTATTTTTCTTTTTTTTATTTATTTTCTAATAAAATGCATAATTTAATCACTAAAAATCTATTAAAAGAATATCACATTTTACTATGGGCTGAATAAAATAATACGATACTACCAAAACTAGATAGTATGAAAATGGAAGATTGTTGGTCTAGTTTTTTCTCTGTTTGTAAAGCATATTATAATTGGATTGCTGAACTCAAATGTGCTGTTGTCGGTCTAAGCATAAATTCAACAACATAGGTTCTTATCTCGGAATAAAGAAACATATATTAAACCAGTTAAGTCGAAGAATAATTCTACTCAAAGCAATTTGAGCATGTATTTGTAACGGTAACAAGGCGAAGCCTAGTTAAGGTTCTCTAATTTAGTTAATATGAA